>JADRCD010199729.1:0-10191 GCA_019843815.1 Montemys delectorum
TATACAAAACAAACAAATAAATAAATCTTTTTAAAAATTAAAAAAAAGATAGGTTGGATAGAAACCCCTCCTTACCTGTTGTTTTAATAAAAAGGCATATTTTAATCATACTGCATTTAGTAATAAATAAAATTATTACAATAATTATGCTGAAAGTAGTTTTAATTTTAAATTTATAATATATTTTTATAATATATCTATAAAAATATGAACATTTTACACCTATACCTATACATACCTATAAAATATAGGCATAATAATCTATAAAATTTATAATATATTTTACATGTTCACATATACATATGTAATAAGTAATATTTACATATTGTCATGAAATCACAGAGAACATTAGAACATATATTATATGTATATATGATATGATATATGAGAGAACATTGCAACAAAGGCTTGGAAACTTGATCCACTGGAGAAGTGGGGATCAGTATGAGAGAATATCCACTGTACATAGATAACTGAGGGCCAAAGACATATGGGATGGCTTGCTTAGATGAGAAAGGTTGCATACTGCTTCGCCGTCTCGTGACTATTGGCATCCATCGCACGACAGAGCCTCTGGAAGCACAGAAGGCTCCCTGTCCTCAGTTTCTGTTCTCACTAACCATTCCTTAGTTTTCTAATCTATGCTCACACTCCATAGAAATAATACCTATTTTTGCCATTATTTTGGACGATTTCTGATCTTATATGTGTGAGCTGCCTACTTCCCTACCTGCACACAGTGAGCACTAACCAATGACAGTTTTCTCATGGCATTTATTTACTGTTGACAGATTCAAAAGAGACAGATGGAGACAATTTAGCTAACTGTGGTGCCTGTTAGCGTACCAAAGCATATGCTGGCCTTCAGGTTCACTCAGTACCTGGGCTTGTCTCAGAAATTCTCTTCTAGCCCTCACTCTATACTTCCCCAGTCCACTGGCTTCTCTTCCCACAGCTTCTCATTCCTATATAATCCTGACATTTCAGTTATGCACTCTCTTGACTCTTTCAAATGTCTCTGGCGGTATTCTCCCTTATTTCTACAATAAGAATCCTCCCTTTAACCATTCTTTGGAGGGGTCATGTCCTCACTTATACAATTGTGAAGCTATATTTCCTGGTAACTATTAGAGGAAATTTAATTTCATTGTACATAGGAATCACTCTCCTAGCTCCTTTGTTTTATTTTCATTCCAAGGTGATGCAAGATGGTATTTATTCAGATTCTTGTGGAATAAATAGTGGATATATTTCTACTTGGTAGTCAAAGTTACAAAGGATTTATATCCGTGAAGGGCTCCCAATCCTTTGTGATTTATTTTATCCATAATTTTTGTTCATCTTGCATCTTAAATCCTTTACTGGACACCATACCCCATTTATTCTCTTTTTGCTATTTATTAACTTACATTGCTTTATCAAAACGTCCCTTCTCTTTCATCTTGCCTCTGCATCTCTGCACCCAACCCTATTGTGTGCAAGACACTACTTTTAGAGCATCTGTTCTTCAGAAAGAGCCCTGCTGGCACACAGCGCTGCCCACCTACCAAGAGACCTTGAAAACATCTTTTATAGGCTTTCCAGTTTACCTGCAAGTGCTAAGAAATTCATATTTTTCTCAGCCCCAAGGATCCAAATGTGATTCAGGGAGGCAAGCGTTTAACCAAGCTTCCTGCTTAATTACGGCTGCCAGTCATCTGTCTGCGGACGTGGGGCACTGCCTTTTGTCTTTTCATGTGCTAACCTGAGTCTAAATGGAGACAGGGTATCAGACAAAGCCAGGGAGGGTAGCAGGCTGATCAGTTTCACTTATTTTGAAGTTCTTGGATGTCCTGTTCCTACTCAAGCCTCTGACATTTCCTGGAAGTATTCTCTCCTGGAGACGTTGATAACACCCTGTGAAACCTCTGCCTGCTTCTCATGCAGCCTAGGCGCCTATTCTAACCTGAAGACCTGTATTTCTTTTCCTGGAATCAAACAATGTCCTTTTTTAAAAATATTTTTTTTTTCTGAAGTAGCAGGGATTGAACCCATTTGAAAATGAATCCAAAGACCAAAAATGCCATAGTTAGAACCTCAACTCCATGAGCCAGTGGGCAGGGCAGATGAAGTCCCCACAACAAGCCACCTGCTTTCTCAGCTGGGAGAATTCAAATTCCCTTTCCAAGGCATATTTCAACAGAATGACCTTGCCTATTTATTTGTTTATAAGATACTAGTATTACATATTTTTAAAAATCTCATTTCCAGTACTATATTAGGCTAAATTCTCTAGGAGTAGTTTGTGGGAGGGCGGGGATGGGGGGTGGTGGTTGGAGAAGGGACAGATCTAGAAAACAGCTTGCATTGTTAGATCTAAAGTCAGATCTCCCACACCTGGCTGAACTGCAGAAACATTTGAAGGAGGTTTTTTAGAAGTCTTTTAGGAGCCAGAGGAACAAACAGGGAGTTTACTTCGAGATCATGTCTTCCAGAAGTGTCCCATGCTAAGCTTATACAGCCTCACCAACATGGCTGCCTAATCGTGAGGCAAACAAGACTGATAATAACAGACAAGCCAGCACGAACAAGGGAAAGCTCACGAAGCCACAACCTTACACAAAGAACTGCAGATAACTAAGGAATGCCCAGAGTGGGCAACAGTCTCCTGCAGGGAAACGCACACCAATTGGTTATCCAACCAATGGTCAACCTTGAAAACATACATACAAGGACATTACACAGACAGAGCAGGCTGTGGGTATTTATATATTTAGGCACCCCCTCAACACACAATAATTAAACACCAAAGAAGCCATGAAATTGAAAGAGAACAAAGTGGAACATAGGAGAGTTTGGAGGGAAGATAAGGGAAAGGGGGAATAATATAATTTCAAAAACAAAACAAAACAATCCCCCCAAAACCAAACCAAACCAACAATAAAAACAATAAACAAAAAACCAAGCAAACAAAAAACAAAACAACCCAACTATTTAAAACAAGTTTTTTTTTTTTCCAGAAAGAGAGGTATAACTTCACAAAAATGTGTGAAGGAGGTGCTTGAGAATCATTCCTAAATGTTTCAGCGGGCCCTACCTTCAGCAAGTATTTCTGAACTCAGGGGTCTCCTCCAACTCCAGGGTGAATCCACACCTAGTTGTTCCTCCTGTCCCACTTGTATAGCTTTCTCATAGAGTGACCCCCCATCCCTGTTCCTACACCTGCTCCTCATCCACCTATACAGTAGATAGAAAGCAATGCCAGGGTTAAATTGCAAGAAGAAACATGAGTAGGAGTGGGCTTCCTTGTGGACACTAAGGCAGACATCTTCTCTGAAATCACTCTTCTTAAGCCATTCGGTGCTGGTGACTTGAGATGCTAGCTTTTTGCTTCTTCCCTGATGAGCATCTAGATCCTGTTTAAGCCTTGCTCTCCCCTGTGACTCTGATGAGGATCTTACTCAAAGATCTCAGAGTCATTACTACGAGGAAGAAATACTACCTTCTATTGAGGGAGATTCCTGAGTAGTTCTGAGTGTTGGGCACTGAGCCTACTGCCTGAAAGGCAGGCCCCAAACCCATGATGCTTGCTTAGAGCTTCTATTCCCAGCTTCTGTGCTCCAAGTTACAAAACTGCATGTTTTCATAAACTTATGTGTTTACTTCTTCCTCTGAATGAAGCCAGTTCCTAACATAGATGGTTACCCAGTTTCTTGATCCACATGGATCAACCAGGCTGTCAAAATGGTGTTGTTACCCTTTAAAAGGCAGAGATCTATGTGTTCAGGCTTGACTTCAGTTCACAGAGTAATTGAGTATGTTCTTGAACTCCTGATACTCTTGACTCTACCTCCCAAGTTCTGGCATAATAGTTGTGAACAACCACAGAGTTTTGGGTGATTTTTTTGTTTTTGTTTTTGTTGTTTGCTTGTTTATTTATTTATAACCCTAATATTGCTCCCCTTCTGACTCCCCCGCTCAGAATTTTTTCCCCACTTTGCATCTAAAAGGGCACCACTCCCCATCCCTCCATCCTAGTGCATCAAGTCTCTGCAGAATTAGGCGCATCCTCTCCTACTGAGGCCAGAGAAGGTAGCCCTCTGCTTCCTATGTGGGGATGGGGTGAGGTGGGGTAGAAGGGCTTGACCATGCCATATATGCTCTCTGGGAGCTCCCAGGGGGCAGCAACAGTGTCAACTAAGCACAGAGTTTTTTGAAGACTGTTTTTGTTTGTTTATTTGTTTGTTTGTTTAACCTGAAATGGTGCTCATTCGAAGCTCCGTCTACCTGACTCTGTAAATGTGAGAGACTGATTGCTTGCTTTTTGCAATCCTTTACCAAACTGCTGATGAATATCACATTTCCGTTATTAGCTTTGTGGGTTGCAATTTCATTTGTTATTTTTTTTTTCCCAACATAATCAATGAAGAGAGGATTCATGATCAAGGGAATAGCATTTGCTTTGGAAGAGAATTCAACAGGGCAGAGAAGGCCCAGAGGAAGACAAGGAGGGAAATTGTGTCAGAATAGACATTCTAAAATACCCAGGTGTAGATGAGTAAATATTTAGAGAACCCGTGACATCTAAGAACTATTTTAAAATAAGAGGCACACACTTACTTTTGCTAGTATCCTCAGAGTTAAGTGGTGTTTAAAGGCAAAAAGAAAAAAAAAAGAGAGAGAGACTTCTTCGGGCCATAGTTTTCTTCCTGGTAGGCAGAGCTGGATGAAGGCACAAGGGACAAGGCAAAGGAAGGACTAAGATTGTTCTAGAACCTACAGACAGACTTCACTTCATGGCATATCCTTTTCTGAGAAAGAACAAGTCTTCCGATAAGGACTTCAGAAAACTCACAGCAACTGATAAAAAAGGAAAAGAAAAGAGGACGACTCGAACAAAATATTCAGAAACAGTGGGAGAATAAGGTTTGCAGGAACATGGACAGGAACTATTTGACTGAAATAAACAAAAATCTCTTGCGAGCCACTCTGTTCTCAAGCCATCTGACAAGTTTCTGTTGCAGCATGATCTCACTTCTCTCTACAGATAGGCGACTGTCTGCCTCCTGGGGAGGGGGGGAAGGGGAGGAGGCTGTCCTCACAGCCACCTCAGATTATAAGCACGAAGAATTGGGAGCAACCTTCACACGCTCCAAGGAACAAACATCAGTTCCCATATGCCTCTAACTCAATTTTCTCTTCAGCCATGCCTGGCACTTGTCTCTAGGTAGACTTTTGGCTGACACTGAAATCAATTCATTTGTAACAGTGCTCCTGGAGCCCCACCGTAAGCTAATGGAAGTAGACAGACTACACATCACTATTTAAAAGCTGCAGTCTGGGCTTATACAAATAGACTTATACCTTGTAGATAAATAAGTTGTGCAGCTCCACGGGGGACACGCTGCTGCCTGGATGTTGGTGCAGGAAGTGTTTGTACTCTGACATTCAAGTTCTTGACAAGCCAGCAGACTTATGCTTGCTCCATAACACCAATATAAACAATAACTCATTAGCTTTTTTTTTGTTGTTGTTGCTTTAAATATACCTGCCTAATGTCCTGTTAAGAGAAGACATGACTGTGTAGTTTCTAGGCCCATGAAGCATATCATAAATAATAAAGGAAGAAATTGAATGTGGAATTTCACATAGAGTTTGTGGCTCTCTTCCTTCATGTAGGGAATCCTAACAGCCAGCTGGATAGTATTAAGAGGTAATGAAGATCAAGGGACATAGCTGGTTAGTACTGGGCTTGCTTAGCTTGCAGGAAGTCCTGGTTGAGATTCATCGTACTTCATAATAAAGCCGGAGGGTCAGAGGTGCAAGGTCATCCTTGCCCACCATAGTAAGTTCAAGGCCAACTTGAGATACGCAAGACCCAAGGAGGTAGGGTGATTAACTGGGCATTGTCTTGTGTCTTTCCCCTTTCTAAGGTTTGAAGATACAGCCTGCTTCCTCTATGTAAGGTGTGACAGGATGGTGACATCTTCAAAGTGGAGGAGAGCCCCCAGCAGAAATTAAATATCATGTCAACTTGGCTGTAGGCATAGGAGTCCTCCAGTGGGAAATAAATTTGCACTGTTGGTCCAGTCTGTGGTGCTTCATCATCAATGCAAAATCAAATTAAAACAGAGAGCAGGGCATGCTTGGTCAACTCACTGTACATGTGGAAATGTGCATTGCCTTATGACACCTTTATGTGGCTGCATGTCCTTTGCCTAAGTGCCCGACACATAGAGTTTTAAAATGACTTCTCATTTAAAAGACCTGGGACAGACCTTTTTTTTTTTGGAAGATTTGTGTATTATAATTCAAGCATGGGAAGGTGGGAAGATGCCTTTGAGTGTAAGGCATTTAAACCTGTGAGCTCATATGTTTGTTTAGCTTGCTTTTGCCCAAATTCATTCAAATGAGTTTATCGGCTATTTTGTGGCTACCTATAGTATGTATATATTAGAAATAAAGTTAAAATGTAAGAAATTCCTGACTCTTCAAAAGTATGTTTTCTAGTGGTTGTAAAGGATTGAGTCATATGACCAAAGAATATAGTGCAACAAATAGGCCAACATCACTTAGTCATGTGTGTGTCAATTGGTTCTAATTTGATAGAGACAAGCAAAATGTGCCAGGCTAGAGGAAATCTTGAACTGCTTTGAAGATTTAGTAAAATGTGGCCAAGCAGAAGAGGGGAGAGTGGGTAGTTTCACATGTATTAGGTATGTGGGCAAAGCAATGTGGGGAAGCGGGGGGGGGGGGGCAGGTAAGTGAGCATAGTCCACACGGCAAGCTATAAAGATAGTAGCTTGTCCAGAAGAAAAAGTAATGGGAAGTCTGTCACTTAAGATTAAATGCAAGTGACAGAACAATCTCAATTAAGAGAGATTGATTTAATATGGAATTGCATTTCTCATGGAGAAACCCAGAGCCACAATGGTGCAAGGATGGTAAAGAATGAGCCCTTTCCAGCTGTTTTTGGGGGCGGGGTAGAGTATGATATGTACACTTTAATTAGTCCACCTTTCTTTAAGGTCTATTAATTCAGCTTGGTCAATAAACAGGCACTGAAAGACATGTGCTCAGGATTGGACATTGTCAACATAAATACAGAGCTCAAGAGTAGGTAAGACATCATTTATACTGGCAGCAATTAGGAATGACCATACCTGGGAATTCAAATATAGATCACCTCAGACTCTATTCCAATGTGATAATGGCTTCTCAAAGGTTTTACTGTAGCAATGCAAAGGAAGTCACAACTCATCATGCTCTCCAAATCCATGAATGGGAACATTGGGTAGGTAGGTTACATCAAAGCAGAGTCTCTGCTGTAGGCTTTGGATGCTGTCTTAGGACATTGATAAATTTTGGGTTGGTGAAGACTGGGAGCCAATGTGGTCTATTAGTATATGTCGGGTACAGGGGTAGGTAAGGAATATCTACTAAGGGGGCTAAAATAGGCTGAAAGAATTTGGCTCTGGATCTGCAGCATTCCAAGCTCTTCACAATCACTGATGTTTTAATCTGTCATTCTGCCTTTGGAGAAAAGTCAATGTAGGATGTGGCTTCTTCAAGGGGAAATTTTACCTCACAGTATCAGATATGAATAGTGGGGAAAGAAAGGATATGAGAAACAGGAAGCAAGAGGAAGAGGAGGGGCAAAGACAGACACATCCAAACCATCTTGAGGAGGGAGGGACAGAGAGAGAGAGAGAGAGAGAGAGAGAGAGAGAGAGAGAGAGAGAGAGAGAGAATCAAAGACAGACACATACAAGCCATCTTGCTAGGTGAAAAACCAATAAAAAGATAGGTAGATAGTCATTAAAACACCACTGTAGTTTCTCATTCTTGGTCCACCAGCACGAATCTACATGTCATTGGGTTAAAATATCACCAGGCAGGAAATCAGATTTGCTAATTAATGTTTGACTTGTGTGTGCCACATAAAAGTAGATTTGACTCAAGCACATCTGACAGGCAGTGCATGTCAGCCATGTTTATAAAGGCACTCAGAAACTTCCTGAAGCCTGTGTCTAACCTCGAGAAGGATGGCAGCAGACATCGGCTGTAACTCCAGGACATGGCTTGTTCATGCCTCCTCGCTTAGGCACTTATACAGTTATTTTAGTTTCACAATGTGGAAGGTTTGGATTTCGGACCTGACTTGTGCAACCTTTGCTCTGTTATATAGGATACAACCACGTGTGAGATTATCTCCATGCAAGATGCCTTCGCCAGTTTCTAACTGTTATTCTGTCCAGGAATAGTGGGAGGAAAGAGCATGCTTCTCTCCTGTAAGGAGACCTCCTGGAAGTTAGGTACTTAAATCTACTCTTATCTCATTGATCATACTGGCCATATAACGATTCAAAGGCAAATGAGAAACATAGTCTTCAATCCAGACTCCATGTACTTCAGTTAAAAGCATGGTGTGTTTATGAGTACAGAACACGGGAAGCAATAGCCACTAACGTCACAGAAAATGACAGGGAATACAGAAGAGTGCTTTGAGTAGGTCTAGATCAGGGATCAGTGAATGTCTTCAACAAAAAACTTGAGAGCAAACGTTAAACTTGTCGAGCCATGTTGTCTCTGGTGTAATTACACAGGTGTGTCACTGTAATGAAGAAGCAGCCGCAGCAAGCAAATAATAACAGTTGTCTTCCAGTGGAACTTTGTTTACGAAACGCAGGTACAGAATAAAATTTGGTCTTTTGCCTGTATTATAAATTTAATGTGACCAGTGAGAGTCATTAGGATTTTGTAGTCAAGCTACAGGAACAGAGAGCAGGTCAGGGTAGAAGGATTGCTGAGGACCAAGTCAGACCTGGACTGTCACAAATTAGACTTGCAAATCTGTGAAAGCTGTTTTGCCTCACAGGCTAACAGTCTCCTAATTTTACTAATGAGGGGATAGAGAAGAAAGTCTCTCAAGTTATTTTCAATTTAAAAGACTTGGGGAGTACCAGAAAAAAAAAAGTCTAATTGGAAACCTTTCAAGGATCCTGGAGTGGAGTACTGGGGGAAAAAATACAAAGGGGATGCCAGGCACATGTTAATAGAGAGACAAGCAGAAGACAAAGATACAGGTAGAGATGAGAAGATGCTTGTCAGGTCTTGATTGGGGTGTAGGAAGGGGTGGTTAGAACCATGGTGGGCCCCTAGAGTGTTGTAGGCACTGAAAGAGTGGTGGTTTTGTATCAGCGACAGACATGCAGGGAGAATCTGTGTTGTGTTTTATAAAAATAGAGAAGTAATATGATTGGTGGAGGTGCGGTAAGGTGTGGGGGAAGGGGGTGTCTCTAGGAGTGCAGCTGAGGCATCCCTTCCCCCTGAGGGGCCAGCCACAGGACAATATGGTATAGAACAGAGTTTATTCAGGGAATGGGGAGGGGAGTTGAGAGAGTAGTAGAGACAGAGAAAGGCAGAGGGAGTAGAAGAGTAGAGGTGGGCCTTGAGCATGCAGGGAGAGAGAGGGGGGAGGGGAATGGAAGGGGGAGCAGGAGAGTGAGGACAGAGCAAGAGCAAGAAGGGAAAAGAGAGAGGAGGGGCCAAGCAACCCCTTTTATAGTGAGTCAGGCACACCTGGCTTTTGCCAGGTAACTGTAGGGTAGAGCAGAGCGTAGAGAAAATGCTAACAATCTACCCCATGAAGGTCATGAAGGAGAGTGACATTTCCTCAAGCCAGTTTTTCCCATTATGTAAAAGGTTGGCAAACTTGTTCCACAAAAACTTAGACATTAAATAGTCCACACTTGTGGCATCAATAATCAAATCTAGACACTATTGTGGATGCCAGCAAGTGCTGGATGACAGGAGCCTGATATAGCTGTCTCCTGAGAGGCTCTGACAGTACCCGACTAATACAGAAGTAGAGGCTCACAGCCATCCATTGAACTGAGCACAGGGTCCCCAATGAAGGAGCTAGAGGAAGGGCCCAAGGAGCTGAAGGGTTTGTAGTCCCTTAGGACTAACAACAATATGAACTAACTAGTACCCTCAGAACTCCCAGGGACTAAACCATCAACCAAAGAGTGCACATGATGGGACTAATAGCTCTAGCAGCATATGTGTAGCAGAGGATGGCCAAGTTGGTCATCAATGGGAGGAGAGGCCCTTGGCCCTGTGAAGGTTCTATACCCTAGTGTAGGGGAATGCTAGGGCCAGTAAGCAGGAGGAGGTGGAGTGGTGAGCAGGAGAAGGTGGGGAACAGTG
>JADRCD010199730.1:349-15219 GCA_019843815.1 Montemys delectorum
AAGGTTGAGTTGGCATTTAAATATTAAGACAATTCATGTAGTAGAAAGGTCAGAAAATAAATAGGGAAAAATCTGAAGAGCTGAATTTAGCAAGCACCAGTTCTGTTCCTGAAAGAAAGGTTCTTAGTTGATTTAATTTGTTTTTTAGAGAATATATTTTCTCTGAAATTATGAAACCCTCAAACTTTGCTTTTTGTTTAGCCATGTATAGAAAACTTATAGAGACAAATATGTGATTGTTATTATTAAAAATTGTGTAAAAAGTGTGGTTAAATGCTTCAATAAATGTGCTTTAAATATTTCTAATATAGGATAGAAAATGTTTCTGATGAGAATGCGTTGCCTACTTTATGTTTGCAAACTGAAAACTAAGAGGTAATGCAGTGAAGGAAGGATTTATTGGTTAATGACCATGTTTTTCAGAGTAATAAGAAAGAACATGGAAACACAGAAGGTATGATCAGATATGTGGAAATAATTGGGGTTTTATCAAGAAAATGTTTATACACAGAAAATATATGTTATATACCATTGCTTATTTTGGTATCATGAAGTGATCACAGGGAAACACTTTATCACAGATTTTCACACACAACCTACCTATTAGGGGATAGTAAAGATCCAGCAGCCAGTTCAGATAATCTCTTAAATTAAATCCATGATTTTGTCACTGGGAATATTAGGAAATATCTAGGCATGTGTTTTGATAGTTAGTAATGTCAGAGGGTACACTTAGCATCCTAAGGATGAAAGCCAAAAATACTGCTGAGAATCTTATAGTTTAAAACACCATTCTCCTTGTTGGAGGACTGTGGACATTAGGACTTTGAATTATAAAAGCAGTTGAGTGTTTTAATTGAGGATTCATGGTCCACACACATAATGTCATAGAGACAGTGGTAATAAGAGCAATGTATATTATCACAGCCCAGGTCAAGATGTTCAACTTTCATAAATGGCCTAGAGACAATTCTTGTTATATTTTGGGAAAAATATGTGGCTGCTTTTTGTCTTTTTCCAATAAAATCCATCTGAGCCTAAATTAAAGAATTTAGAATTAATAATTTTGGCAGAGAGGATTTCAAGACAAACAATTGTTGAAGACATTGGATGGATATTAGTGGTCATTCTTATGCAGCTCTATAATAAAAAGGACCAAACATGGCAAAAGAAATGCAAAAATGCATAGTTCGAAGAGAAAAGGAGCACCAGCAGGTATCAGGGAACTAAGGCCAGGGATCAAGGAGATAAATTTAATGAAAAGCCTGATGCTAATTGGAATAAAATTAGTGGCAACCTTAGGGCAAGACAGCATTCAGCTAAGCTTCTAACTGGTTAAACAGGATTAAAGAAAAACTTGAGCACTAAAGAAAACCATCCACAGAAAACTGATGCACATTAAGTGAATAAGGAAGCCATGTTCCAAACTCAGCAATAAGCAGAACTTGGCAGCTCTGGCCATAGTGTTCTAGCTTTAGAGTTAAGAATACAAGAAAGGGATTAGGGAACTTTCCTTTGCTGCTAATGAAAAGCTATTGAGGGCAGGCATTTGTCAGAGGTGTTCCTGCATGAATGTCCCAAGAGGCTATTGTGTGAAGCCATGAAAATGAAGCTTTGATTTCACAGATGTTGGAGATGCCAGAGTCATGAGATACTTGCCAAGGAAAGATAAAGATTGGGTGTGGAACCAACCCAAATGAGAAGAGTATGTTTTGGTCATTTACAGTCAGCAAAGCTCAAAATAGTTGGAGATCTGAAGAGAACTTTGACAACAAACATGGAGATGGATAGTTTGGAGTTTTCCTGGCTGCTTTTCAATCTTGATTTAGTCCAGTATTTATTTCCTCAGTGTTCTCCCTTTCTTTTCATTTGTAAAGATAATGTATTTCCTGTCCCTTTATATTTGGAAGTATGTAATCTGGGTTTTTCTTTTGATTTTATAGAGGCTACAGGTAGAAGATCTCCATGAGTGTAAAGAAGACATTTTGAATTTTGGACTTTTAAACAACATGAAGACTTATAGACCATGAGAACTTTTGGGATTGGAATGAATGCATTTTTTTCATTGTGATACAATGATGGGTCTAAAGAGTTCAGAGAGTGGAATATGATGGTTTGAATAAAAGTGGGCTCAGATTGAAGCAAAAGCATTTTTTTATTTTTTGGAGGAAGTGTGTGATGACAGATTTGCTTTTAGGTTTCAAAAGCCTAAACCAGACTCAATGGCACTCTCTCCTTGCTGCCTGTGGATCCAAGTTTAAAACTCCTTCTCTAGTGTTCTATCTCCCTTTGTGACATCAGGCAAGGCCAAATTTAATGTTTTCTTTCATAAGAATTGCCATGGTCACACCATGGTATCTCTTTAAACAAGTATAATACTAACTAACCCTGACTAGAATAGTTGCAAGTCTTGGAATAGTTCTCCTAATGGACCTTACAGTGTATATTGCAAAAAAGAAAGGTAATATGTTGCCAATACTGTATATGTGGCCATTATATCAATAACTGTGGCTTCAGATAAACTTTTCTAAGCCAAGCAAATATTTTTTGAGGCACAATCTGACCTTAAGAATCTTAGGTTGAAGGGAAGTTATATCTGACCTGTGAGATACTGAATTGCGTTTCTGAGGCCTATCAATGAAACTTGGGAGCTTGTTCAAGTGATCACCTTTACTTACAGCTTCCTTATCAATAAGACAAATGAGTCATACAAATAAATAATCTCTAAAATCACTCTCTATTTCTTTCTCTTCTTCTGTCTTCCCTTAACTGTCCCCCAACCCTATAGTGTTTCCGTATATAGCAAATCCTTGGTTGGAACTCATGATCCATTTACTTCAGAGTTTAGAAGACTTGGATATAGTACTCACATACCACCAACACATTTCCTTCAAGACTTAATGGCTGCACCGTTTTTAAGCCTTTACTTTTTGTTTGTTTGTTTGTTCAAAGATTTATTTATTTAATGTATGTGAGTACACTGTAGCTGTCCTTAGACAGGCCAAAAGAGGGCATCAGATCTCATTACAGATGGTTGTGAGCCACCAGGTGGTTGCTGGGATTTAAACTCAGGACTTTCGGAAGAGCAGTCAGTGCTCTTAACCACTGAGCCATCTCTCCAGCTCTACTTTTTGTATTTTAAAATTTAGGATGGGGATGTCAGAAGTCTGAGTTAAAGGTAAGTAGTACTTCATGAATCTAAATTTACATGGAATTAAAATTTCCATTGTAGCATAGAAATCAGTAGTTTTAGAACAAATGAAGACCCAATGAATGACTGACACTCATGACCTCACATTTCAACAGCTTCCACTCAAAATATGATGATTTCATGTGATTTAGATGAGTTTCATGTGAAAAACTTAATACTACCTCTTGGATGTAATTTATAATAATTCAATAAATTCAACATTAACTTTCAGAATAGGCATATTGTATGGCAAGACTTAAATCTGATATTGACTTATTAGTAAACAAGAAAATGAGAGCAATATTTTGTTCTTTTTGAACTCCAGTGAATACATTTTTAAAGTTTCCAAACTCCCATTTTGACTTAATTGTAAAGCTGTATAATTGTAAAATTCTGGTTTATTTAAAATAATTGGATGGTATTAATTTTTTTGCTTGTTAAATTCAAGTGTATATATACATACACACACACACACACATATATAAATATCTTTTAAACATAAATATGCTTGAAAAATACTTTGAAGCTGTACTTTTTGCTAAAGAACTTGTAAAATAAGACCATATATAGAATTTCAGAATAAAGTATAATCACAACAGATTTTTTAATGTCACATTAGAAGTACATTGGTGTTTAACTTAATATAGATCATTCTTTCTATGAGGCTCTCTTAGCTTCTATTATACCAAACCATGATTCTTGCCTACCACCATGCTCTCAGAAAGTTTTCTCATATCCACATGATATTTGCTAAAGATCTGGCTTATCACACTTGCAATGGTGAACCAAATGCAATCCTTAACAAATATAGACAGCTTTAATTATGACAAAACAGGTGATCTAAGCTTCTTGCTCAGTTAACTTTTCTTACCTTTCTAGTTATTCGGCAAACAACCCTGGCCATTGTTCATCACTCTGTAAATACATGCCCATATAATACTGTTACTCTTTTCTAGAGATTATCATTATTTTACTCACAATACTCAGATATTTTTGAGAAATGGGATATTCTATATCTCTAATATCAAAGAATGCAAATTAGGTTTTTAAAATGAGATAAAATTTCTGAATCTCATCTCATATGAAATAACATATTTTAAATCATCTTATCTCACTATAAGTTTTATAATCTGGAAGACAATATCTTCCTGGATTCTCCTATCCTCTGCTTGGTGATATGTAGCAGTGTTCATTCACCATGTGATACTATTGTGGATAGTCACTATGCTAAACTCCATACACAGATTATTTCCTCTACTTCTAAAGGGAAAGATAAGAATAGATTCATTCTTAACTTCTAAAACAGGGCTTTGAAAAAGCATAAAACAAAATAATGTCCATGATATCTGAGGGAACATATATGCAACAAACATTTATTGTTTTCTAGTTTTCAACTAGAAACTCTTCTGAAATTTTCTATTAAAATACTATTTCTGTTTCCTATTCATAAAATTTGAAGTGAAATTGGGTAGGTCAGTCATTGCTACACCAGCCACTAATGATCCACAATCAATGTGCTCTTTGGTCTGTCTGTCTGTCTGTCTGTCTGTCTATATCATTTATCTATAAATATAAAAACTAAAATCAAAATCTAATTTCTATTTATCTTGAAACATATTTCTATCTCATGCCCATCTTTCAACAATTGCCAATAAGTTGTTTTTGATGGTATAGTAAAGACTAAGGAATGATAAAATCATAGACATTCTTCAATTTTATAATTTTTTCATTGATTAATAGTCAATCCACATTAACTGCTATATTGATTAGTAGAAAAATAACTTCAAATTTTTACGAAAAATTGTATCCCATGACACCAGTTTTTATGATACCTTTTTATATAAAAGTATACAAACGTACCCAAATAAAATCTTTTGTTTCTGAGTATGTTTATATGCATAAAAGCTTTCAATCATATATTAGAGATTTTTCTCATTTCTTGGGCAAGATACCTGACAAAAGCCATGTAGGGGCTCATCTGAAACCTGTTTCACACTGTGAGTTCTGTAATGGAAGAAAGCACAAGTTCACTGAAACTTTAGTTTTCCCATGTTCTTAAGTCAACAGGCTATTTTGCAAAATCTTTTAGAACCATGGCTACTACACCTAGGAGATAGGTTAGAGTTTGAACAGAGGAACAGGAATGAAGGTTGAATGCATGTGAGAAGGCGGGGTCAACCCTTTGAACTGTAGGGATTCCATATCCAGCTTCTGTTACAAGAAGAAGAGGATTTTCTGGGGGATCTCTCTCAGCTTCCTCATCATAGTGTTTTATGTGTTGATATCATATGAGGGCCTACAAGAAGGGAAAAAGAACAAGAGGGAATTCCGGACAGTTACCTGAGCTTTGAGTCATTACCTACTTGTTCCCATGTCTATAACAAAGTCTCAAGTTATGGATCCATTCATACATTTTAAGTTTCAGAGTGACAGTTTTGAAATTTTATTCTATTCATCAGTATATTCTATTTATTGTATTGCATTCAGTTCTATTTTTTCTGTTCTATTTTATTCTACTCATTTTCAACTGAAATGTTGTCAAAATCCCTAAATTATAATTAAAGTTGTTTTTTTTTACCTTTTCACATTCATCCTGTGTAAATTTGAATTATCTTGGTCATGTTTCACTAACAATATTCCAACATCACCATAGAGGGACTGGAAAGATTCTCAGCATGGTGGAAAATCTTCCAAGACACCAGACTTTTATCTATAGAGGCTTCTTCTTCATGACCTTCTGTAATGATTTTGTCCCAGGACGTGGCAGAATGTATATTATATTTCTAAGTGATCTTATGTATTTTCTTTGGAGAAAGTTTGTGTATCCACATGTAGCTATATGCTGCTTTTTGCTCAGAGCTCCCAGGAGTCAACATCACTTACATAAAAGCTCTGCTGAATTCCTGGGATAAGTTCAGCATTCATCCATTGACCTCACTCACTTTAAAATCTTTCTCTTTAATGACTGTCATGACAGAGACTGCCAACACCAGTATCTGAGACAGAATCAGTTTGTAAATGATGACTGGAAAAAACATTCTGAAGTGAAATTCTGGCTTTGTGGAGAAATAGAGACAGATTCTTGGGACACTTCCTGCTTGCAGAAATGATACCTGTTATTTGGGGCTCATGACCTGGTGTCACTGCTTGTTTTGAGGCATGGCTATTAACAAGTTAACCATCCCTTGTTAACCCAACTTCCTTATTTACAAAGGACATGGTAGTTTCTTAAAGTGCTCTTTGATAATTGTAGAAGAGAACACCGAAAATACAGAATTGTTGCCTAAAGGCTGTATATGTTCTTTACTCTGAGGATTACAGTACAACTGAAACACAGAATAGGTTCTGGCCAGAACTCCCAAGATGCTGCTTCCCAGACATATCATTCATTTTGGATCATCCCTCGAACTTTTGGATAGAAGTCACTAATATTGCTATTGCTAACATCCTGCATGTAAGCTGATCTGTGTTCACCTCTTAGCAATGATTGTCTTTGTCATCTATTAACATCTTCCATAGCAGACATTGCAAAATACATTTGGTCTGCTTTAAGTTCATCTTCACAAATTCAATTGACAAGGTGGTTTTATTTTATTTTATAGAGTAATACAGACTTAAACAATTCAAGTCATTCGTTCAATATCACAGGCAAGTAAATGGTAGAAAAGTTTAAATATTTCATTATAAAATTCTTGCTCAGAATCACTAATAAATTTCATAATATATAATGAAAATAAAGTTTGAAAAACAAAAGGTAATATGTTGGTATTAAAATAGTCATCATTCGTAACAGTATATTTCATTCATTATATTTTAGCTTCAGACATTAACAAAGAAGATTGCTACAATGCAATGTTTGACAACAAAAATAATTTTGGGTAACTTCATTCAGCTATATAATGGATCAGTGAATTTTTAAAAGCTAAAAAAGTAGAACACAGTACAGGATGCTTCAAATTATATACAATTAGACTGAAAATTATTTTAATGTATTTTGAAATACAAATGCTAACAAGACAACTATGCTTACTGCTATTCAGTTACTATTCATGATTTTGTAGTTAATTTCCCTTTGTTGTGGCTCCTAGGTAGAATCAAATTGAAGCTTCATAGCTCTCTATTGGCCACCAGCTGTCAGAAATTCATTTAGGGAGACAATGAATACAAAATTCTAATTTCTATGAGAAGCACATGGCTACAGAAGCTGGTGCTGATGCTTTGTTGAGTAGCAATGAGGAGTGTTATGAATCATAGCTTAGAGCATCGAAGGGTTTCCCATGAACAAGTGTCTGCACCCACTGTGGATTTTGTCCGTTGTTGGATAAAGGAACATTCTGGTTTATAGATCAGCAACTGGAGAGAGAGAGATCCAAAGTCTGTTCAAAGATGTGTTTTGGATGACAACATAAAAGTTCTGAAGTTGATAATTTTATTTTATTTTTTTATTTTTATAGATGTGTTTTTGATTTTATGAGTTAAAGTAGATCTTTAATTTTGAAAATACTTCTAATGCCTTCATTAGAAGGCTGTGTAGTGTGTACTTTTTATGGTAGTGAATTTTCTTTTTATTTATTAGATATTTTCTTTATTTACATGTCATATGATATCTCCTTTTCTAGTTTCTCCTCTGGAAAAAAAATGAAATAAAATAAAATAAAAAAACAAAAACAAAAACAAAAAAAATCCCCTGTTCCAGTCCTGTTCTCTTCCCCCTCCCCCTGCTCAGCAACTCTCTCCCACTTCCTGGCCCTGGCATTCTCCTACACTGATTGGGGCATAGAACCTTCACAGGGGCAAGGGCCTCTCCTCCCATTGATGACTGACTTGGCCATCCTCTGCTATACATATGCTGCTGGAGCCATTAGTCCCACCATGTGTACTCTTGGTTGGTGGTTAGGTCCATGGGAGCTCTGAGGGTACTAGGTAGTTCATATTGTTGTTCGTCCTAAGGAGCTACAAGCCCTTCAGCTCCTTGGACCCTTTCTCTAGCTCCTTCATTGGGGACCCTGTACTCAGTCCAATGGATGGCTGTGAGCCTTTACTTCTGTATTAGTTGAGTACTGTCAGAGCCTCTCAGGAGACAGCTGTATCAGGCTCCTCTCATCCAGCACTTGCCAGCATCCACAATAGTGTCTGGATTTGATGGTTGAACATGAGAAGGATTCCCAGGTGGAGCAGTCTCTGGATTGTCCTTCCTTCAGTCTCTGATCCATAGTTTGTCTCTGCAACTCCTTCCATGGGTATTTTGTTCCCCCTTTTAAGAAGGAATGAAGTATCAAACTTTGGCTTCCTTCTTGAGTTTCTTATGGTTTGTGGATTGTACTTTGTGTATTCTGATCTTCTGGGCTAATATCCACTTTTCAGAGAGTGCATACCATGTGCGTTCTTTTGTGATTAGGTTACCTCACTCAGGATGATATTCTCCAGATCCATCCATTTCCCTAAGAATTTCATAAATCCATTGTTTTTAATAGCTGAATAGTACTCCATTGTGTAGTTGTACCACATTTTCTGTATCAATTCCTCTGTTGAAGAACATCTGGGTTGTTTCCAATTTCTGGCTATTATAAGTAGAGCTGCTATGAACATAGTGGAGCATGTGTCCTTATTACATGTTGGAGCATCTTCTGGGTAGTTGATATTGTTTTAAAAGAAGGATAGGATGTTACTGGATTGATAATTACTACTGTGGCTTAGAGACTGGGACTCAAAGGAACTATCAAACCTGCCAAGTATTTAATTTATCTAAAGAAGATTATCTGTCAGTATGCTGTTATAAAACACTTATACAAAAATGGTAAGTGTCCTAGGAACAAAAGATTCTAGGTTCATGTTCATGTTATTCCAGGTGTCCTGCAACATAAATACTGATTCATTTCTCTGGTAAAAAATGCACTAATATTATAAGGAGGAGGAACAGTATATGCTAAACATTTGGCAAACAGAATAAAGGATATTTTATTTTTAAATGTGCTTTACTGCCTATTAGCTCTATTATATGAATACTTAATTTGCTCTGAAGTAGTTATAATCTATCTAAAAAGAAATCATCAAAGCAGTGAGTGGGAGTGACTTATAATTAAAAGTTTTTGACACAATGAAGAGAAGATGGATTCCTAAATGGAGAACTGCAGAAATAATGTAATAATACATATGATTAAGCAAATGAATTTCATGTAGAATAAACAAAGTAAATGAGGCAAACAAAACCAAACACTGTTTAATTGATTTACTCAGGATGTATAAATTATTTTTCCTATCTTTGCTTTCAGTCATCCTGAAATTAGCCTGTGATTTCATAACTGTAAATTTCACATATTCTTAGGAAGCTGTCTTATTAAATGGTACACTCATTACAAGTGCCTACAGTGGATGTCTATTTATGTATAGATTTCCTAGTGAGGTAAGTTACATTCAGAGATCAGTTAGTGGAATTCACAATGACTCGATTAAGGTCTGTTTGACTCTTTCACTCATGGAGTTCTCTGACAAGTTACTTTTCCAAAGTTTGCAATACCCTTACACATTTTATTGTTCATACCTGCTTTTTTCCTTGATAATACACTAAAAGTTGGTATAGATGGAAGTGGGGGGATTTTATAAACAGATGAATACCCAGAACCAAGAGAGAGAAAGGCTACACTAGGGAGTGAGACAATGAAAGATGGAAATTCAGGCAGTATGTACAAGAGAAATCTTTCATTTGCCTTAGGAATTAGCAGTCAGAGAGCAAGTTAGCAAAACTGGATCCACTTCTTAGGACTCAATATTTTTAGACCAAGCAGCACTTTATGTCAAGTGTCAAATGAACAATCCTGGACCTCAAAACTTGAAAGCACATTTTACAAATATCCTAATTTCTCTGGTAAGCACTAACAAACCTCTTCAGGCAACAAATTTCCAGTAAGACACAAGCATCATAGTACTTAGCAGTAGTCCCATCAGAAATAATAAACAGAGCAGAAGAAACAGTCTGGGATACAGAAGCCAAGCAGGTTTTAACTACCTAAGTAACTAATATGACTGAACCTGACCTCATTTCAGTATAAAAGTGGTAAAATTAAGATTTGTTCTCAAATATTGTTTTCTTGAAGGTATTTGTGGTTAAAGAGTATAAAAAGTTTGAATACAAAACTTCTATGTTTTGATCACCTAACTTAACTGTTTGTGATGCTAAATTTGTGAAATTTATTCCAACAATTATCTGCATAAATTTGAAGCTACTTCAGTGCAATGTTCATGAAGCCAGGCAGAATAGTCATGTCTCTTTCTTCTGAATATTTGTAAAATAGTACAATATTTTATTACAAGTCCAACAATACAAGTTCCAGGCAGTATTGTTTGCTGACTATATCAATACTTTTTTAGAAATGTTCAATATTTCCAAGTCTTAGCCTAAAAATTCCTCCCCTTTTTGCCACATGAGAGTGGGAAAAAATGCATAAATCTTTTGGAGATGAAGCCTTTGGAACACAGAATATTGCTATTGTCAATATGCTAAAAGGCACTTTAATACTTCCATAAAGTTCTTACAAATGCAAAACTGCCTTTAATGTATTCGGTGACCCTGATCTAAATGCAAGATTACTATATACATAGCTTGGAAATATTCTAAGAGGTTTTATCTCCTTCTCCACTAATTCAGGTGATCTCTGTAAGGAAAGACTGCAGCAATTTCATTATCATAATTTTGTTTCTGACCCACCAAGGAAAGGACAGTAAAGTGAAGTAAGGATTTAAAAAGTTATAGAGCTGAACATTTCATCGATGAATGCCAGCACAGAAAGGGTTAGGCAGTCAGCACTGCTTAGAGTTGTAGATCAGTAACACCTATTTCACATTGCCTATAATAGCTCCAGAAGTTATTCATAAAAGGTAAGAAAAGATAACAGAAAGTGATAAAAAAAAATCAAGGATAATTTTTAACTGAGAAGTGAGAAGATTTACTAACAGATATGCAAATAAGTAGTCATTATGAGTTAGGTTTGTTTACACAAAACTTCAGATGTTCAAAGTATCTCCATGATTAAAATGAGCAGGACTCTCAGTTCTGAGCTTCAGAAGCAACTAAAGTATTCTCACCCGCCCTTGATTTGAAGTTTGTGCTGAGAAATTTTCCTAAATGTCTCCTGTATCTAAATTAGTATCTCTTTAATTAGATATGGGAATATTTCTGCTATGATTTTATTGGAAATATTTACTATACCTTCAGCTTGAAAATGTTCTCCATATTCTGTACTCTTGATTCACTGTATACTTGATCTTTTCTCAGTGCCCCATAGATACTGAATGTTCACTTCATACTTCCTTATAAATTTATCTGTGTTATTCCTTTTAAAACGTCTTTATTTTTATTGTATGAATGTTTTGCCTGCATGTGTGTCTGTTCATCGTATATACACTTGGTCACTGTGAAGGCCAGAAGAGTTATCAGATTTCCAAAACAGGAGTTACAGGTAGCTGTGAGCCACTGTATGGGAACTGGGAATTGAATCCGAGTCCTCTGCAAGAGCAGCCAGTGCACTTAATCTCTGACCCATCTCTGCAAGTGTCTTCTTTCTTATTAACTTAATGCTCTGGTTCCTATCCTGTTTTTACATCTTGTCCCACCTATGATAATGTCTATTAGTGAGGTGTTCTATGGAGTTTTTAAAATTGACTTACTGAATTTTCATCTCCATTATTGGAGTATATTTTTCCTCTGTCATACAGTCTTAACTTTTCTATTGCAATGGAAAAATATCACAAGGACGGCAATAAATTTAAAAAAGCATTCAATTGACTCAGAAAAGATCACCATTTTCTCTCTGGTGACTTTCTAAGGCTAGAACAGCAGGAGGCACAGGCCCCAGAAGCAGCAGGGCAGCTGGGACAGGATCTTTTCTACCTCTGTTTACAACCAAGAGGGACAGCTGATCCATAGCTCTCTGTGCATGGGTCTTACCAGAGGAGTGCTGACACAGGCTTACAGACCTACAGACCGACAGGAAAAACAAGCTTCAGGCAGAGACAGCAAGAACATCTAACACCAGAGATTAACAGATGGCAAAAGGCAAACGCAAGATTGCTACCAACAGAAACCAAGACTACTTGGCATCATCAGAACCTAGAACTCCCACTACAGCAAGTTCTGGATACCCCAACACACCGAAAAGCAAGATTTGGACATAAAATCATATCTCATGATGGTGATAGAGGAATTTAAGAAGGACATAAATAACTCCCTTAAAACAATACAGGAGAACACAAGTAAGCAAGTATGAGCCCTTAAAGAGGAAACACAAAAATACCTTAAAGAATTACAGGAGAACACAAGTAAACAAGTAGAAGCTCTTAAAGCAGAAACACAAAAATCCCTTAAAGAATTACATAAAGCACAATCAAATAGGTGAAGGAATTGAACAAAACCATCCAGGACTTAAAAATGAGAGTACAAACAATTAAGAAATCACAAAGAGAGACAACTCTGGAAATAGAAAGCATAGGAAAGAATTCAGGAGCCATAGATATAAGCATCACCAACAAAATACAAGAGATAGAAGAGAGAATCTTAGATGCAGAAGATGCCATAGAAAACATTGACACAACAGTCAAAGAAAATGGAAAATACAAAAAGCTCTTAGCACAAAACATCCAGGAAATCAGGACACAATGAGAAGACCAAACCTAAGGATAATGAGTATAGAAGAGAGTGAGGATTCCAAGTTAAAGGGCCAGTAAATATCTTCAACAAAATTATAGAAGAAAACTTCCCTATCCTTGTATGCCCATGAACATACAAGAAGCCTACAGAACTTCAAACAGTTTGGAAAAGAAAAGAAATTCCTCCCATCACATAATAGTCAAAACAGCAAATGCACAAAACAAAGAAAGAATATTAAAAGCAGTGAGGAAAAAGGTCAAGTAACATATGAAGACAGACCTAAAAGAATTACAGCAGATTTCTCCCCAGAGACTATGAAAGCCAGAAGATCCTGGGTAGATGTCATACAGACTCTAAGAGAACACAAATGCCAGCTTAGGCTACTATAACCAGCAAAACTCTCAATTATCATAGATGGACAAACCAAAGTATTCCATGACAAAAAAAAATTTACACAATATCTTTCAATAAATCCAGCCCTTTAAAGGATAATAAATGGAAAACTCCAACACAAGGAGAGAAACTACATCCTAGAAAAAAGCAAGAAAGTAATCTTACAACAAAATTAAAAAAAAGATAGCCACATGAACAGAATTCCAAGTCTAACAACAAAAATAACAGGAAGAAACAATTATTTTTCCTTATATAAATGGACTCAATTCCCCAATAAAGAGACAATTTTCCAAACAAATAATGCCAAGAAACAAGCTGCTGTAGCCATTCTAATATCTAATAAAATCAACTTTCAACCTAAAGTGATCAAAAAAGATAAGGAGAGCCACTTCATACTCATCAAAGGTAAGATCAACCAAGATGAACTCTCAATTCTGATCCTCTACGCTCCAAATGCAAGGGCATCTACATTCATAAAGGAAACTTTACTAAAGCTCACAGCATACATTGCACCACACACAATAATAGTGGGAGACTTCAACACCACACTCTCTACAATGGACAGATCATGGAAACAGAAACTAAACAAAGACACAGTGAGACTAACAAGTTATGAAGCAAATGGATTTAACAGATACCCATAGAACTTTTTATCCTACAATAAAAGGATATATCTTCTTCTCAGCACCTCATGTTACCTTCTCCAAAATTGACCATATAATCAGTCACAAATCAGGCCTTAACAGATACAAGACTGAAATAATTCCTTGCATCTTATCAGACCACCATGAACTAAGGCTGCTCCTCAATTACAACATAAACAATAGAAAGCCCACACACACAAGGAAGCTCAACAACACTACTCAATGATAACTTGGTCAAGGAAGAAATAAGGAAATTAAAGACTTTCTAGAGTTTAATGAAAATGAAGCCACAACATACCCAAACTTTGCAACACAGTGACTGCAGTCCTAAGAGGAAAACTCATAGCTCTAAGTGCCTCCGAAAAGAAACTGGAGAGAATATATGCCAGCAATGTGACAACACATCTGAAAGCTCTAGAACAAAAAGAAACAAATTCACCCAAGAGGAGTTGACAGCAGGAAATAATCAATCTTACTGCCAAAATTAACAAAATGTAAACAAAAAGAACTATACAAAGAATCAACCAAACCAGGAGCTGGTTCTTTGATAAAATCAACAAAATACATAAACCCTTAGCCAGACTAACTAGAGGGCACAAAGACAGTATCCTAATTAACAAGATCAGAAATATAAAGGGAGACATAACAACAGACACTGAGAAAATCCAAAAAATCATCAGATCCTACTTCAAAAGCCTATACTCAACAAAACTGGAAAACCTGGATGAAATGGACACTTTTCTAGACTGATACCAGGTACCAAAGTTAAATCAGGATCAGATAAACTATCTAAACAGTCCCATATCCCCTAATGAAATAGAAACAGTCATTAATATTCTCCCAACCAAAAAAGGCTGAAGAGCAGTTGGGCTTAGTGCAGAGTTTTATCAGACCTTCAAAGAAAACCTAATATCAATACTCTTCAAACTATTCCACAAAATAGAAACAGAAGGTACTCTATACAATTCATTCTATGAAGCCATAATTACTCTGATACCTA
>JADRCD010199736.1:7507-20064 GCA_019843815.1 Montemys delectorum
TATAATTTAAAAAGAAATGGATGAGTTTAGAATGTGTGATGGACATGGTCACAGAGCAATAGGAACACTCAAAAGTATTGGTATGATCAAGTGATGGAAACAACGGGATAAGTAGTCAAGTTATGCTGAGGTAGGAAGGGGGCTTAAGTGTAAGACTGTAACACAATTGGATGCCCTTAAAATTATAACAGTCAAGAGCTAAACTGTGATGTGAACTGAAGAGTTTTCCCCAAGACCAGAGATACAGTTTCAAGATCCAGCTTATTTATCAGAATCTACTCTTGTTCAATTTATGCTTGTTTATACAGCTGCATGCATCTACATCAAGTCAAGTCACACCTCTAAACATAGAGCAGTCTCAAGGAAATTTCTACTGCCTACTTTTTTAATCTGATCTTTAATTTAATCATTCATATGAAAAACATTTTATCTCCAAATTTGTATCCAAGAAAAAAAAAAAGAGCCAAGACTTTATCTTGTGATGGAGAGTCAAGGGTTTCCACTGAGAGGCACCTGGTCATGCTCCCTGCAACAGAGAAACTGTATAGTCAAGAAAGGTGGGAGATTTGAGCCAAAAAGGCAGCTGCTTTATTGGAACAATTAAAGATCCTGAGCTGAGAGACTGGTTTTTTAACTAAATGACCCTTTGTTTTTAGTAACATACCTGTGGTGGTTTGGATGAGAATGTTCTGCAAAGTCCAGGCCACTGAATACTGGGGCCTCTTTGGAGGCTGTTTGTGGACGATTAGAAGGTGTGATCTTGGTGGAGGAAACGTGTCACTGAGGGTTAGGTTTCAAAAGACTCAGGCATTTCGAGCTCCCTCTCTCAGCTTCCTGCTTGTAGTTTTGAGGTGTGAATCCGCAGCTCTTTGCTGCCAGCTCCACTCCCCAGGACTGCCTGCTGCCACACTTCCTTCCTATGATACTGATGGCCTTTCATCCCTCTGGAAAGTCTTCCTTAAATGGACCCTTGCTTTTATATGTAAGTTTCTTTGGTCATGGTGTTTTATCACTGCAATAGAAAAGTAATTAAGACAATATCTAAGAAAAAGGTAAATAAATTATGCAGCATTTTTTGACAGATAGCACAAGATGTTGTGAGACTACTGAATTTTGCATTATTGAGCTGGGGAGAGCTCAGTTTGCATAATGCTTGCCTTGCAAACAGGAAGAGGGAAGAGTTGCGTTTGATCTCCAGAACTAATATAAAAAACACCAGGTGTTGCGGTACAGACTTGTAATACTAGAGTGGAGGAAGGAGAGAGAGATAGGTCCATACTGCCCAGCATGTTAGGTGAATTCCAGGCCAGTAGAAAGCCTATCTCAAATTCAACAAGCACATGCATGCGCGCGCGCGCACACACACACACACACACACACACACACACACACACACACACAAACTACAATCACCACCACCACCAAATAAGCAAACCAAGAGAAAAATAAGATGGAAAGTGTCTAAGGAATGACAGGTAAAGTTGGTTTTTGGCCTCCATATGCACATCCATACACATGCATTTGAACCCCCTACACACACATAGTCATTTTCACACATACAATCACACACAACACACACACACACACACAAACAATTAGTTTGCATTTCCTTACATTAATGAAACTGAGGATACACTTTAATGCTAGATCTGTATGTCAGACATTCAAAAAACACCCTAAAATCTTTTTAAAAATTTATCCTTCACTTAAAGGCATTGGGATGCAGTCCCTCTGCTATGAATGGAATTGTGACCAACATAAAAACAATAGATTTGAAAATCTATTTGAAATTTCGTGCATGAAAGTATCACGCATGAAATATAGCATGAAGTTGTTCCAAGACTGGACCATATACCACTCTGCTCAATTTTCCATGATTTCTTTTCTTTGGCATCTGCCAGTTATTTCAAGAGACCAAATGAAATGTTCCAAGACCATATACTCTAGTTCATAAACCACTAGACTGAAGAAGCCTTGAACCCTACATAACTGCACAAGACAGAAACTCTTTTCCAGGGTAGCCAAAAAGAATTTACTGTAGCAAGAATAAGCAATAAGCAAACAAACTTTGAGCTTGTGTCTATGAAGCCCACTTACTGTGACTAATGTTCCATGGCCCAATGGAGTTCTTAAAAATGTGAATTATATGAGCAATTCATATCATATGCAAGTTCATATCAAGACAAGATCAACAATACTGTGGGCTTAGTGAGACAAATTTTGTGTTTTCTGTGTGTTTTAGCAGCTTCCAATTTATTTGAAGGGGAATGTCTCATGTGGTCCTGGGTGACCTCAAACTCATGATGTACCCAAGGATATCCTTGAGTTCTAATCCTCCTGCCTCCACCTCCCATGTCCTGAGATTACAAGTGGATTCAACTTCTTCCATTTTATGCACTACTGGCTGAAGAATCTACGGCTTCTTTCATGAGAGACGAGCACTTTACCAAATAAGCTACACCAGCTCATTGGTTTACCTTTTAAATTGTCTTCTTAATTCAGAAGACAAAGAACTAGTCAATTATTACTAATTCATTTATCAATAGTGATTGAAGATATGACAATCAAGGCTCATTACATATCTCCGTAGGCAAAAGTACTTGTCACCAAACCTGATTGGTTCCCCACATCTATATGTGGAGGGAGGAAATTGACACCTACAATTTGTCTTCTGTATTCCACATATGTGCTATAGCAAGTACACATACACACACACAGGCACACACACACAGGTACATGGACATACACTGACATACACAGACATACAGACATATAGACACAAATTCACATAGGTAAATACACAGAGACATGAACATGCAATAAATAAATATGATAGAAAATAAACACTTTACAAATTATGCCAACTACAATAATAATAGGGATGATAGATAAAGATAATGATGTACCAATACATCTTATTGGATTATTGTCTTCCTAATTAATCATTATTTTTAGTCTATTTAATCACCTCATTTCTTCTCCAATTTACTACTTTATAAAAGTTGTTTTAAACTTAAACCCAGAAAATATTAAGTAACTAATGAAAGACATAGGAAAATTCATATTCAGCCTTTCAGATGTTTGACCCTGAAATTCATGCATTAATACTACCCTACAATTATTTAGACAGAACCTGTCATGAGATTGTAGGTTAGCAAAAATCTACTTAAAGGAAGCTCTTTAAGTATGTAATTTGATAGAAGATATCATAAAGCATCATGTACTGCAGCTCTGAGAATTCCTATTTAATGATGCCATTTCCACAGAGCCAAGACATCCTTCTGCATTTAAGGGATGTAAAGTAGTCATTTAAATATTTACTGCTTTGGGCCTCATATTTATTACATATAGCGGTTTTGAAATGAGGACGTAACCATCATTTTACATTTACTCCTGAAGCTCTGCTGTACAGGATTTCAGCACAAGGCAGTAGGCATTTCTGGGATGACTACTTCTTTACAAGCAGTTCCACCTGGCCAAGCTCCTCCCTTCCCTTGCCACTGACAGCTTGGCAAGTGCCTTAGTACCCAGGAAGGATGGAAATAGGAGACTTCCTAGAGAGCTTTTCCTAGAGAACTGTCTTACATACTACATACATAAGACATTCCCAGTGATGGCTCTGAAAGCCACTTTCACGAGTGATTTTCTGGGATCATGACCAGTCTGTAGACCTATGAAAAGTACCAGAAAGTATGGAAGTCATCTAAACCTATGGCAGTGTGTCCATATAGGGTTGGAGGATGAAGAATGACTCAATGCAATACAAGCATGAGAACTTGAGTTCAGGTCCCAGCACTCACATAAAAATGTTCAGCATAGTGATACATACTTGTAATGGCAGCCCTGTGGAGATGGAGATAGGAGGATCCCAGTAGTTGACTGGCCTGCCAATCAAGTCAAATCAGTGAAACACAGGAGTGGGAGGTACTATCTGAAAAAAGTGAGATGAAAAACAACTGAGGATGACATCTAGACACCAGATTGCACACTCTGGCCTCTCTCTGTGCATGCATACCACAGAGGTATACGTGTAGCCACACATCTCTCTCTCTCTCTCTCTCTCTCTCTCTCTCTCTCTCTCTCTCTCTCTCTCTCTGTCTCTATCTCTGTCTCTGTCTCTCTCTCTCTCTCTCTCTCTGTCTGTCTCTATCTCTGTCTCTGTCTCTGTCTCTCTCTCTCTCTCTGTCTCTCTCTCTCTCTCTCTCACACACACACACACACACGCACAGAGAGAGAGACAGAAAAATAGGGAAAATGAGAGACAGAGATAGACAGATAGACAGAGATACACTGAGATAGAGAGACAGAGAGACAGTGTGAGCCAGAACTTCTTTGTCTCTGTTTTGTTTTAAGTGATTATTTAAAATATCCAGTTCAAAGACCTTATATGTCTTTGGCTTCTGAATAAAAGGATATATTAAGCTATTCTCTAAGTCCTGCATTATAACCACTGCCTTTAATCCAGTAACAGAAGCAATATTTTATATACTACACACTCTGTGTGTGCTTATAACAGCTAGGTAACATAGAGGTCATATAATATGCAGTGCATAAAATACTTTTCTAAGTAGTAGTTGATATTTTCATAAGTCCATGTGGCAAGAGCTTCTATGTGTTTTAATTTTATTTGTGAGAGAATTGAACCTGAGAAGGTCTGTGTATCCTTTCAGCCTGTCTTCTAAAGTCACCACTCTGTCATCTCCTGATAATCTCAACTTCTTTCCTGGAGCTCACACCATCCCAGGCATCTCTTGATCCTCCTCATCTTCTCTGTTTTTTATTTTTCTCAATTTTACACGGACTCTATGTGACTTAACTGACTCTAACTTGACCACTGCGTTGAAAGTTGCCTTAATGCTTCATCTTTCAAAGTTTTTCTTTCAAAACTTTATTTTTCTCTTTAATATTTGTTAGTAACATGGTACAGATATTACTACCTTAGATGATTTCATGGTGAAAAAAAGAATTGATCTCAATGTCTTTGTGTTTTCACAATAGCCCTCATAAGTCTGCTTGAGCCAATTCCATCCAACACTCCTGGGGTTGAGTCATTCAGATTCTGAGCCAGCTCCTGTGGAACACAGGCCTGCTAAGATAAATAGATATTCAGTCCAGGAAACTCTTAAAATACGGAGCCGTATTTTCAACAAAGAAATAGTATTCTAGAAACAGAAGTGTCAAAGGGAAGAAATGATCGATTATTTGGCGACTGAACCTTGGAGTTGTTAATTTTAACAAGGTCCATGAAGTTCTGGGACCTTGAAGTTGAATACTATCCTTTTGTACTTCTGCCCCTGTAGTTGATGGTACTGAAGCAAAGTGACAGAAGATAGCATTGGTCCTTCCTCATGACCCACAGCAGCAATGGAAAGGAGCTCAATAACTTGAAGTATGTAATGTTCTCTTTATTTTCTTCTTGTTCCCATAGGCACAGCGTGCAAAACTTGGGTATCTCAGAGTCCTACTGTCATTTCTGCTGCTCTGGTAAGATGATCTAGCCAAAGTATCATCCAGGAGAAAAATGGTTAGTTGGCTTAGAGTTCCAAACTACAATCCATAACCAAACTACAATCCATAATTTCTGGGCAGTTAAAGTAGAAGAATACAAGCAACTAATCACATTACCTTCAGCCAAGAACAAAGAAAAAAATAAGTGTGCTTAGCGCCTGCTAAATCGTTTGCCTTCAGCTGGCTTTCTCCTTGTGGTTGAGGAGTCTCTGCCTCGGGAAATGGCACTGCCCATGGATGATGCTACCCGATATCCAAGCTGATAATTTTTGGAGACATGACTGTTTTTTCAATGTTTACATTGCATGTTCCTAAAATAATACATAATACATGGATAATCCTCCACATATACTTATGAATTGGGTTGAATTAAAGAGATAACATTTGACTATAGTTAAAAAGACAGATGATTATCAAAGGTTTGCTAGTTGTTAAATTTGCTACTCTTTAGAAAATGAAACCTTATCCAACCCCCTTTCTGGCTGGAGCTTCACTTTTAGAGTGAGGTTCATCCCAGCACAGCTCAAGCTGGTCAGCAGAAGGACTTCCAAGGTGTACTGAAGTGTGAAGGAAAGACTGGTCCTTGAATTATGCACTGCTTCTGGGTTTCTATGAACTTTGGAGGCTAAGTGGATCTATCCAGTCAGTTATAAAATCTAGAAATTTCATTTTGAAGTTAATGAATTTCAGAGATAGAATGTATTCTGTGTGGACCTATCTCTGTTTCTCTCTCTCTCTTCTACTGACAGTTACACAAGCACACACACACACACACACACACACACACACACACGCACACATGCACATACACACCCACACACACACACACACACACTAGTTATTTTTTCTCTCATTTTCTCATTTTCCCAATACTCTCATATATATCTTTCAAATACATAATTGCTTTATAAATACATATAATGCATTTTAGTAATTTATCGTCTGTCTTATTTCTCGTTTTGATGAGTTCTTTCTTTTTCTAAACAAGTTTCCTTACTCCTGTCCCTTCCTATTAGCCATTGGGTTTAATTAGGCTGTTTGACTGAGTATGGCATAAACATCTACCTTGCAAAATGCATTTACTGGGATTTACAAGGTCGATCCTCCTGAAATATGCCATTGTCTACTGATTATTTCTTGGATGTATTAAACCATTGAGCTACTGCCTCAGTAAAACAGGAAGAATGATGTGTAACAAGCCTTAGATACTGGTTAAGATCAGGCCAAATGGTACAGAGACAACGCTTGCCTTTTGGTTGGATCTCCACAAATGATTATATTATTTAATTGTGTTCTATAAATCACTCCTGGGTTTGTGAACCCAGATTGACTGAGACTTAATTCTATCGCTTACATGTGCTAGTCGTTGTATGTAGATCAATTTATGCAGCCCGTCGTCAATTCATTTATCTCTAAAATGGAAATAATCATAAGCGCTCAAAGTTGTTGTTGTTTTTTTTTTTGAGTGACTTAGATTATGCCCCATGAAGAGTTTCAAAGAGTCAGTCCCACAGTTGCTAAGAGATAAAGTAGAAAGTTGGGCCATATCATCAAAGAAGTGATTGAATTGAATTTCAGTGTTTCCAAAAAAACACTGGGTAGATTGGGACTGGAGAGGTAACTCAACAGAGGACTTGCCGCACACATATAAAGACCCAAGTCCAGGTACCATAACCTATATAAGAAGCTGACATGGCATCCTACGTGTCTATAAACCTCACAGTAAGTGGTGCACAGACAGGAACATCTCTGGAGATTGCTGGCTGTCAGAAGCTTTGAAAGATTCTAGCTCAGAGAAGAATCTTGCTCCAGAACAACAACAAGGAGAACAGACTAGGACACCTGGCTTCTTGCTGGGGACTGCACATGTGCATGGATGCTCTTTCACACACACACACACACACACATATATGCACATACCACACGCAGCACCACACAGACACATATAAACGCAAACATACGCCCACTAAGAGAAAAATATTTAGCAGTATACTACACTGTTTTTCTATTTTTTTTTCAAGGCTTTAGTCTTCTAATTATAATCAGTCATTTCTTCAGCTGGGATTGTTTCTGTTAACAACCAATTCATAAACCTTCCAATGTGCCCACAGAGTGAGTGTGTGTATGTTTGTGCATATATATATATATATATATAGTATGTGTGTGAGTATGTGTGTAAAATGAAATATGTTATTATTGCTGTTTAGCAGTTAACTTTGGAGAAATGATGCACTCATAACTTTAAAGCTACATTCAATATTTTCTACAAATATCTCACATTTTAAAAAGGAGTTTAAAGCAAGTACCAAGTTATACATTTGTTTTCTTTGAAAACAGTGTATTAGATTGTAATAGTGTCGTGAGAAGCCTCCTGCACTTTTATCCTATTTTTTTATGAATCAGCAGCTTGACTTAAGGTTAATGTTTCATAGGATGCTTCAGCAAGCTGTTCTGTTCCAATCAGAGTGACAAAAGTCAGTCCCTGAATAGCCCACTCACAGTTAGGCAAGGTTTGTTAGGCCTACAAGTTGTTCAGACTCACAGTACAGCGCCAATTTCACTATTCTTGTCTGTTGATTACTTTAAAGAAAGAGCCCTGTGGGGACAAAAATTCTACTGAATTATAGCTCTGGGTAAAGAGCATGGCCTGTGATGAATGTGTTGAATTGCCTGATTTCATTTGATCTGTCTGTCTGTCTGTCTGTCTGTCTGTCTACCTATCTGTGTGTCTGTGTGTGTTTATGTGCTCAGGTATATACAAGTGTATATTCCCATGGAGACCAAAACAGTGCATCCCTTGGATGTTGGGCTTGTGTGTGGTTGTGAGCTACCTGGTGTGGATAATGGGAACAGAACTCAGGCCTTTTGTAAGAGAAGCAAATATTCTAAACTGCTGAGCCATCATTCTTGTCTCAGGAATGTGCTGAATTAATGCACAGGAACATTGATCTTTCTCAGACTTTAGGGTACTGGTGTTTATGTCCTACTTGAGTTCAGTTTTTGTTTGTTACTGATAGAGGAGTATCTGAAAAACAACCAACAAATAGTAGTTGATTGTATCTACAGAAGTCACAAATGGGACTTTGGGTGGCCCACACATATAAATTTCAATCTATTTTGTGGTCCCTCCCTTGGGAACTTAATAAGTTTAAATTCCTAAATTCCAGTCACAGGTCTATTCTGTTTTATATGGAAATGTGGGTCTTAGAAATACAAAGAAACAGATGGAAATATTTGTTTTGTCTCTAGTTTTACAACCCAAAATCAAGGATATTAATTTAAATCTCAATTATACTTAATGAAGGTGCTGGTTATTTTATATTGTCAACGTGCCACAAACTAGAATGGATCAGGAAGAGAGTCTCCGCGAGATAGCTTAGCTCAACTTAGCCTGTGGCCAAGTCTGTAGGGGGTTGCAATGAATGCTAATTCATCCAGTCCAGTGTGAAGGGCACTAAGCTTCAGGGCCTAAGCAACGACCCTGAACTGTACAAGCACAAGGTGAGCTAGCTCAGTGCTAGTGGGCAGGCAGCTTAGTGCTTTCCTCTTTCTGTTCTAGACTTGAATGTGATGCATTCAGCTCCTGCCTTGACTTTCCTTCAATGATGGACTGAATCAGAAGCTAAATCGAACTTTTCTTTCTATGTGTGGCTTTTTGGTCTGTATATTTGTCACAGAAATATAAACAAAACTGGAACAGCTCTTTTGGGAGGAAATGAGTGGGAAACGATTCTAATGGTTTGCCATGATGGGACATATGAAGAACGTGCTGTGTAACTTCATTCTTTAAATGCTTTTGAGATATAATTGATAGGAAACAATAGTTTGTGACTTCAAATGTATACAAAGAAAAGCAAAGATATCATTCCCTGTGTCTTTTTTAGTCAGTTTCTTGTACATTGATAGCATTGATTCTATTTGTATCAACAGATACTTCTTTTTAGCAGCATTATACAAAAGAAATGCTAAAATACCTACCAATTTTAGCTAAAATGTCATTCATATGTTTCAATTAAATTATTAGTAGACCACATGAGTTTAAAAGAGTAACTCAAAGTCTTGAAAAGATCCACAATTTCATAGGCTCAGTACTGTAATATTGTCATGAGAATACTAATCAAATATTATTAGAAAGGCTAAGGACCTGATCCTATGCAGCTAACAGTGGATTGTAAGGGGAAGAGCATTAACGGGGAAGGGAAAGTGATCAATGAGAACAGAAAGTGGACAGGAGAGTGTAATGGTTGAGAATATAATCACAATATTATGCATGAATGAACATGTCCATGAAATGTATTACTATACATAACTACAATATACAATACAATATACAAATAAAACACAAACTTTTTTTTTTTTTTTTTGGTTTTTCAAGACAGGATTTCTCTGTGTAGCCCTGGCTGTCCTGGAACTCACTCTGTAGACCAGGCTGGCCTCGAACTCAGAAATCCGCCTGCCTCTGCCTTCCAAGTGCTGGGATTAAAGGCTTGTGCCACCACTGCCCGGCTAACACAAACTATTTCAAATAGCACTACATTTAGGGGCTATTTTCCATACACTAACTAGGATATGGGTGTTTATAAGTGGAAGTATTTGGATCTGTGTCTGAACTTAAGTCAGGCAGGCCTATGTATGTATGTAGGGGGATGTGTGTGTGTGTGTGTGTGTGTGTGTGTGTGTGTGTGTGTGTGTGTATTGCTTAAAATGTAGCCACTTCCTGATGCTAGACAGGACTTCCAGCAGAGGTGTAAGGACAGCAACCCACCCATAAAAGCTTCTACACAAAATATGTCCTGCCTGTAAGTTTCAGAAACTGAAACCCCAGCCAGAGAGGACAGAGGCTCCTCACACACATGGAGTGGATATGGAGTTCAGTTTTCATGTGGGTCTCCCAACAATTAGAGCAGCAGCTATCCCTGAATCTGTTGCCTGTCTCTAGATCCTGTTCCCTTAACTGAACCACGTTGTCTGGCATCCATGAGAGAGGATGTGCCTAGTCCTGTGGTAACATGATGTGCCAGGATAAGGGTAGGCCTCTCCCTTCTCAGAGGAGTAGAGGAGGAGGGAATGGAGAGAGGATGAGTGTGAGGGAACACTGATATTGGGATGTAAAATTAATAAATAAATGAATGATATGACTGCCCAAATGTGTCATTAAACAAGGACACCAATGAGGGTGCCAAACTATGTGGGGAAAAACTCAGAAGCTCTCGTGATACATGAAGAATTAGAGGCAACTGAGGAGGGTGGAAGTAGGAAAGGTAACCCCAAGGAAGAGAACACCAATTGATAGTCCACTGCCAAATGGTGAACTCTGAAAACATACATACAAGCAATAACATACAGACAGAGCAAGTTATATTTGGAAATGTGTATGTATACACACACACACAGATAGCAATAACAATTGATGACAAAAGAGACCACAAATCTGAAGGTGAGGCATACAGGAGGGTGCGGTGGGGGGAGGAAAGGGAAGGGAGAAATGCAATTTTATTTTAATCTCAAAAATAAAAAATACAAAAAAAATGTCTTAAAATGAAGAAAAAACAAAGCCCTTCAGAATACCTGTCACTGCATCTTTCCTATTGTGGTCACACTTGATTTTATAAACATACATTTCCTGCTAAAAAGCTTTGAGGAGATGCGGCCAAATTCTGTTTCATTTTGTTTTTCTTTTCCAGGAGTTTTGAATATGTGAGTAGTTCCTGGAAATCCTGATTACTCATGTATGCAAGTGACCTGAGGATGACAGCAATGATGCGAGAGCGTCTTCAGCAGGATCTCCATTGTGGAAGCGCCCTGCAGGGGAGGGGTGACTCAGGACTGAGAGCAGAGCTCTGCAAGATTTCACTCGGTGTAGTGCTGCTCCCTTCCCAGACACTTGTGCGTGCACCTGAGTGCTTATAGTCTCACCAAGCCAATAACAAGGCACGTGTGGCCAGAGTTTATGTTATGATGAATTATTTTCATTTTAGAGTTAGGTCACTTTGTTAACAAAACTGTGCAAATCACTCCTTCCCCCAATATATCCACATGTGGATATATTGTGTGTGACTCTTCTAGCATATACAAAGATCCCCATCCTGACAAACTCCTTGCCATTTTTCCAGTGTATCAACTACAACATATTGAATTTTTAAAAACACCATTTTATTGTTTAAATGAGCACACAGCAATTATATATCATTATTTTCAAACAAAGTGTATTTGAGTAGATACTTTTTCCCCATCAATATTAAAAGATTGGCAAATTGTTAGATAAACTCAAAGAAAGAAAAAAGGAGAATTTCTAAATGAACAAAATTAGAGAACTAAAGGTTATTATTACAGCAGGTTGTCTTGAAATTCAGAATATCATTGTAGGAAATTATACTCTAAAAGCTGAAAAAATTAGAAGAAGTGTCTGAGCTTCTATACACATGTGCCGTACTAAAATTAAGCTAGAAGATATGAATAAGAAGCTTAGGCAAAGACATTACAAGGAATAACATCAAAATTGTAATTGCAAGTCTTGCCACAAAAAAAAAGTGGAAGAACAGATAGACTTAGTGAATTTATCATACTTTTAAAATGTTTAAGTCTGTCTCTCTGTCTGTTTCTCTCTGTGTGTCTGTCTGTCTGCCTCTTTCTCCTATGTGTGTATGTGTGTGTGTGTGTGTGTGTGTGTGTGTGTATGTATGTGTGTGTGTGTGTGTGTGTGTGTGTGTATGTGTGTAATATGAATGTCTTATTTTTCTACTGCTGGGAGCCATGTGAAGGAACACAGCATGAAAGCTCTGTTAGTGAATGTTTCCTTTATCTTTAGATAATAGCTACTTATGGGAGTTTGAAACAAGGAGATATGGAAACATTTAGAATTTGTGCTACTCTTCCAGTGACTTGGGAGTTCAGTTTCTGTTTCTAACACTCATGCCAGGTAGCTCACAGTTGCCTATGACACCTGAAACACACACACTCTCCCTCTCCATCTCCCTCTCTCCCTCCTTCCCTCTCTCCCTCTTTCTCTCTCTCTCTCTCTCTCTCTCTCTCTCTCTCTCTCTCTCTCT
>JADRCD010199741.1:4257-31675 GCA_019843815.1 Montemys delectorum
TGTGTGTGTGTGTGTGTGTGTGTGTGTGTGTGTGTGTGTGTGTGTGTGTATGTGTTCCTCTCCCATGTGCCAGGCCCGGGCTATGCATGCGGAAGACAGAGGAGGAACAGCTAGCCCTTGTTCCTGAGGTCCCAGGACAGGGCGGATCTTGGGGAAAGAGTCTGCACCTGGTGTGTGGCGTGTGCCTTTTGTGTTCCAGAGTGCTGTAAGCACACACGTAAGTCCAAGGGATGCTGCCTTTAGGCTGCCCTTGGTGGCCTCATGATCCAGAAAGCTCAATGGTATGGATTGCTGTGGTCCGTATGCCCAGCTTCCCTTGCCCCACTAGTACCTGGCAAGGAGTCCCACGGCCTGTGGATAGGTGTGGATGGAGGTGAAGTATTCCCACGCACTCTGCAGTTCCAGGTGAGCAAAGTCATGCCAGTGTCCTGTGGTGGACAGCAGGCTCTTCAGTGCCTCCAGTGATGTGCTGCAGCCAAGCAGAGAGGCCAGGCTCTGTCCAGAGCTGCAAATACTACCTGAGTATACTCTCCTGCTATTTGGATGGGACGGGGATGGGGATGTTGGTCTCTCTCACTTCTAGAGCCTGCCTCCTGCTGAGGCCCAGGGTGAGGAGGGCTGTGCTGGCTGGCCCAAGGACACAGCAGAGCACAGTGATCACTAGGACCTGCTCGAGATTTCAGAGTTAGTAGAATCCATGACTGTCATGGCAGGGGGCATGGAAGCAGCCAGGCAGGCATGGTGCTGGAGCAGTAGCTGATAGCTTACATCTGATCCGCAAGCATGAGACATAGAGGGAGTGGAAGGAGGAGGGGAGAGACAGAGAGAGAGAGAGAGAGAGAGAGAGAGAGAGAGAGAGAGAGAGAGAGAGAGAGAGAGAGAGGAGAGCTCAAGCAAGTGAGCGAGCTAAGAGTGGGAAGAGCTTGAGATTATGAAAAAACCCAACCACAGTGACACACCTCCTCCAACAAGGCTACACCTCCTAAACAGTTCTACTACCAACTGAGGACCCATCTTTTTTTTTTTTTTTTTTTTTTTTTTTTTTGTTTTTCAAGACAGGGTTTCTCTGTGTAGCCCTGGCTGTCCTAGAACTCACTTTTTAGACCAGGCTGGCCTCAAACACAGAAATCCGCCTGCCTCTGCTGGCCAAGTGCTGGGATTAAAGGTGTGCTCCACCACTGCCTGGCTGAGACCCAAGCTTTTAAAATGTCTGAGTGCAATGGGGGCCATTGTCATGCAGTCAGCCACAGTGGGAGACTAATCATGCCTTTGCAGCAGATAGAGCCTGAGGCTCCTCTGACCTGTTGCAGGGAACCTGTGAGGGGCCTCAGTGTCTGATGTCTACTGAAGACAAAGGAGAAAGCTGGGGAATGCAGGTCCATGAAGCCCTGGGTGGCCTGGCTCCCACTCTGTCATTCCCACTCTTCTCCCTTAATGGCATGATTGCCGATGACCACAACAGCAGACCCAGAGAAGGAAACGAGGGGAGATGGGGGTCGGGGAGGGATGGGTAGAAGATGGAGACTTCATACAACTGCAAGTTGTATGAAACAGAGTTCTTGGGAGACAGGCTTCAGGCAGTAGCTCATTTAACTGGGGGAGGGGGAAACAAAGACTTTTGAAACCTTTGGAGGGTGAGTAGGGGCTATTGGGGTGGAGGTACAGCATTGGTGGGGGGGGCGGGTGCTGAGACCTCATTTGCATAAGGAGGAATTCCATGTGCTTGCTGGACCTGACCTTATAGGAAGAGGGGAAGTTTGACCCGGATGTGACAATGTGACTTCCTCTGGTTTTGGCAAAGGTGGGGGACACAGGGCTAAGTGTGCAGAACATGCAGGCCCAAGGCAGGGGAGGGAGTCAGCCCACTTTCTACTGCTCTTGAGACAAGATCTCTGGGGTTGGACAGGACTTGACCCCACTCCTGCTCCAGACCGGCTCCTCCAGGTTCCATGGTACCACAGCCCCATTCTTGACCGTTTCCCTCTGGCCTGGATGCTGGGCATGAAGAAGCTTAATGTGTGGGCTTGCTATACCTCAGGGCTGTCTAGTAGATCAGCACCATTTCAGGTCAGATTTGCAAAACCCAGTGTCAGAGGATAAAATTCCATTCTGAAAGACCCTGATGGTGCCAATTTATGGGCCTCCTGGCTGAAGTCTCATCTCCAGCTGGCATTAAAAAGCAGTATCTTCTATATTACTGGTCGCACCTACAGAGGGATGATGGATTTCAGAAGGGGGTGGGAGGTGTATTTGGTTCATTTTGTGACACTCTGGAGTCTTGGGGCATCTTGGGCCCATGGTGACAGCTTATTCTTTGATGATTTGTCCTCATGACCACAGCATGGCTTCAGAAAGATGACCATCAAGCACGATTGGGAATCCCTGCCTGATTCCAGGAGAAAAACCACAGATCTCCAGAGATCTCCAGCTCCTGCTCCCCCGTGTCCAGAGCTCCCCAACGGCGGCGTGCCATCTCAAGCTCTTGCCTCCTTGAAAGCAGTAGAGAAGAGTCCCTGGAAGAGATACCTGCGCCATAGGGCCATCCCCCTGATCATCTAGAAGGTCATACTATCTCTTCGTTAGACTCTCCACATTCCAACATCACAGTAATGCCCAGACCTAGTGCCACTCTGTTCACCTGCCGTGGCCCTCAAAGGACAGAGGCTCCTCCGAAAGAGGAGGCAATGCCTGTGCGCTTCCCAAGGGCTGGCCAGGCACCAGCATACACATCCGCTGTCCTGAAAGCCTTTCCTTTTCTTTTGTTTGTTTAATAAATAGATTATGCATATGGTATCTGAGTGTGTGCACCCATGCATGTGCCTGTGTTCACATCTGTATGAAGGTGGTCATGAGCATGCTACAATGTGCATGTGGTCAGAGACAACCACAGGGCTGCCAGTCCTCATCTTCCACCTTGAGGCAGGTTCACTTGCTGTGTATGTCAGGCTAGCAGGCTTGTCAGCGCACAGGAATCCTCCTGTTTCCGTCTCTCATCTCACTGTAGGATTTACAGATCTGTGCCAGTGTGTCCAGTAGGATTCGAACTGAGGTCCTTAGGTTGTTAAGTTCGTGCTTTACCCAATGAGCCATTTTTCCTAGCCCTTTATTTTATTTTCACTTTTTAAAAAAGATTTATTTATTTATTTTATGTGTATGATGGGTACACTGTAGCTGTACAGATGGCCATGAGCCATCATGTGGCTGCTAGGAATTGAACTCAGGACGGTCCCACTCGCTCCGGCGTAATACGCTGTAGCTGTCTTCAGACACGCCAGAAGAGGGCGTCAGATCTCATTATGGGTGGTTGTGAGCCACCATGTGGTTGCTGGGATCCAAACTCAGGACCTTCAGAAGAGCAGTCAGTGCTCTTACCTGATGAGCCATCTCGCCAGCCCCTCTTATTTTTTAATTGAGGTAAAGTGCAGTTTGAGTTGCAGTTTGCCATTATAGTTAATTTTACTTAAGCACAAGTTAGTGGCGGTAAGCCGTACTGCAACTATAGCACAGCCATAATAACCTTTACTACTTCCCATCTTCCCAGATGCAAACTCCCATTAAACCTTGACTCCAGCGCCCAGCCCCGCCCCGACCCTAGCCCCAGCCCCGCCCCAACCCTAGCCCCAGCCCCTTTCTGTCCTCTCTAGTACTTCACAGTAGAATCTTGTTAAACTCTTGTTAGGATCTCATGCATCCCAGGTTCATTTTGAGCTTGCTCCGTAGCTGCTGGGATCACAGCACTTTGCCACCTTGCTCAGTTGTTTCTCTCTCTCTCTCTCTCTCTTTCCTTCTTTCTCTCTCTCTCTCTCTTTCTCTCTCTCTCTTCCTTCCTTCCTTTCTTTTTTCTTTCTTTCTTTCTTTTTGCTTTGTTTTGTTTGTTTTTCGAGACAGGGTTTCTCTGTGTAGCCCTGGCTGTCCTGGAACTCACTCTGTAGACCAGGCTGGCCTCAAACTCAGAAATCTGCCTGCCTCTGCCTCCCAAGTGCTGGGATTAAAGACGTGTGCCGTCACTGCCCAGCTGCTTAGCTGTTTTCTGTGTAATGATTGGCTCATGTCGCTCTTCCAGGCTCATTCACGATTTTCCATGTGTCAGAATTTCCCTTTTCATTTGGAGTATTGTCTGTGATGGGTCATCTTGATTGGATTTATAAGCATCTTAGGAAATTAGTACATGCCTCTGGGTGCTGCCGTTCCTTCTGGTATACCACTCCTCTCTGCTTCTTGTCCACCAAGAATGGAGAACAGCCCCAGCCACACGTTCCTGCTGCCTTGATACTCTGCCCGAGTGCTTGGGGCTGAGGGCCCATCAACTAAACCCTCCGAAGCCATGGGCTGAAGTGAAGAACTCCTTCTTTAAGTTGCTTTCCCAGGTATTTGAACATAGCAGTGAGAAAGTAACTAATATACTATCCCATTGTCTGGATGGGTCACATTCTGTCTGTCTGTCCATCAATCCGTCCATCCCAACTCGGTACATTTCCAGTTTGGGCCACTGTGAATAGTGTCTGTCAGTAAGTTTCTCTGTATGTCCCAGGCTGACCTGGTACTCACGGTCCTTCTGACATGCCAAGGAGCACCTCAAATGCCACCACACCTCACGAGCCACCACACCTCATGCTACGGATGACTTTTCTGAAGTCCATACAGCTGCTCCATGTCACATCTCACTGCCACTGTGCGAGGCTCCGTTCCTTCACATTGTTACCAAGCACCCTGGGATTTCTTTCTCCTCCATTTTCCTTTTTCCCCCCCATTTAAAGACAAGGCTAGCCTCAAACTCTATGAGGCTAGTTTCAAACTCAGGACCCTCCTGGTTCAGGTCTGGAGCCGAGTGCTGAGGTCAGTGTACCCACATGCTCGCTTCCCTTCATCTATCACTACTCTTTGTCCCTTGGCTCACCTGGGCAAAGGTCAGTACCGAGGCCAGGAAGAGAGAGAGTGGGAAACAGAGAAATGACATGTCTCACGAGTCGGGCTGAGAGTAAGCGAGAACTCCTCTGAGAGGCAGGAATGGACACAGCTGAGAAACAGTCTAGGTGGAGGAAGCCTCAGAGTACCAGCATTTGTGAGTCAGGATGGTCCCACACCTGTCAAAGGCATGCTCTACCCAAAGCCCGACTCCCGAGGATGGGGCCCAGCTCAGCTGAACTCAGTCTCATCAGGAGACTCCAGTGTCAAGGCTCAACTCCCATGCCATCCAGTGTTCTGGGCCATCCACCCTGAGGAGCAGCTACAGCCACTGACACACTCACCAGGGGTTCATAGATCCTCTCTTCAGCTCCTCCTTTTTCCTCTGCACAGTGCCAATCAACTGGGTGCAAGGTGTCAGGTCCTAGACTGTGATCTGTCTCACAGATGCCACCTACTCTTTGAGACTGAAAGAATGCTAACCAGCTTCCCCAGATTCCCATGGTCACCTGTTCATGGGCCTGGTGGGTGGCCTCCCTATGACTGGGCCCCTTTGGTTGGTCCCAGCCCAGGCTTCTTTCCTCTGGGGTGAGAGGCCTAAGTCTCGTTCAGTTTGAGGTGGATATGGGAGCTATATGTAGTCAGTCAGGGCATTGAATGTTTTCATTGGTTCAGGGATGGGTATATGTGTAAATCTGGGCAAATCAGAGCTCATGGACTTGACCTAGGATATGTTTCAGGGCCTCTGGCTGCTAGGACTACCCTTAGGGCCTATGTGCAGAGTGGCCAGTGAAACATCAGGGAACTGAGGTAGAGGTAGGAAGGTGCCTCGGGCTTTCCACTCACAGGGAAAGCCACCCATGAGTCGAGGAGGGTGGGGCCTTCCTGGGGTGTGGAAAACAGACATTCCTGCCTTCTAGAACTTCTGTCCATAGGGTAGAGACAACAAGCCAGCCAAGGAGCAGAGATATCATTGCTAAAAGTTGAGGGCTGGGTGCATGGTGTAGTAGAGGCTGAGGTAGGCGCTGCTGTTCATAGGGGTGACTGTGGAGGCCTTGACAGGTGACTCTTAGGTGAGCAGCATTCTGAGGGCAGCAGGCATTGGGGGAAGAGCAGCGGGGAGAAACAGAAGGGAGGAGGCAGCCATCTTTGCAATTCTCCCCAGCTTGTTCTGGGGAGAGAATGTTTTCTTAGCTTATTAGGGAAGATTCATGTATTTTGCATGGTTGATGTGAATAAAAAAGAGATTTTGCGCATATTGGAATTCAGAGGCAATGTAAAAAGTGATATTTTTTTTTCTTCTGTGACATGCCTCAGGGAGAGCTGTTAAAACTGACAAATTGCATGAAGCCCATCGTCGCAGAGACAAATGAAAAGAGTGAGCCCCAGTGGGTTTTAAAGACTTGTGTATTGGATTTTGGGAAATAAGACCAGGCGCCAAGGGAAGCCCAAGGGGAGCCTACCGTGGCAGGATGGAATGCCCTTGAAACACTGCTCAGGGGGGCTGAGGAGTGGGCCATTACTACCCACGGTCCACTCAGGTAGCCACAGCATTAGCTATGGTGAGTGAGGGATGGATGATCATGTGTGGTCCATCCCACTGCCTCTTGGCTAGAGAGGTGTCAGGGCTACCCTGAGCCTCTGCTGGTCCATGTGTATGCTGTGGGGAGGGAGGGCTATGTCCTGGACCCATTGCATGGAGCACATGGATCAAGATCAGGCAGTGGTGGCACACACCTTTAATCCCAGCACTCAGGAGGCAGAGGAAGGTGGATCTCTGAGTTCAAGGCCAGCTTGGTCCACAGAGCAAGTTCTAGAATAGTCAGGGCTACACGGAGAAACCCTGTCTTGAAAAAAAAAAAAAACAACAAACAAAACCAAAAAGAAAGAAAGAAAAAAGGAAGCTGGGCAGTGGTGGCGGCACGCCTTTAATCCCAGCACTTGGGAAGCAGAGGCAGGTAGATTTCTGAGTTCGAGGCCAGCCTGTCTACAGAATGAGTTCCAGGACAGCCAGGGCTACACAGAGAAACCCTGTCTCGAAAAACAAACAAAAACAGAACAAAACAAAAAACAAAAAACAAAAACAAAAAAAAGAAAGAAAGAAAAAAAGGAAAAGAATGTTCTCTATGTTATAACTGGATAACTGTGTTCAGAGGCCCTTACTTGATATGTGTCTATGTGGCCTTGTACCTTCCTAAGGGGACAAAGAGAGCAGACACACACCTGTTTTTGGCACAGTTTGTGCTGGCTGCTATTCTGGCCATAGGTGGAATTGGGATCATGACTATTATGAGATAATTGTCTGTACTGGCTGGTTTTGTGTGTCAACATGACACAAGTTAGAGTCATCAGGGAGAAAGGAACCTCAGTTGAGGGAATGCCTCCATGAGATCCAGCTGTAAGGCATTTTCTCAATGAGTAATCAGTGCGGGAGGGTCTAACCAACGGTGGTGGTGCCATCCCTGGGCTGGTGGTCCTGGGTTCTATAAGAAAACAGGCTGAGCAAGCCATGTGAAGCAAGCCAGTAAGAAAGCATCATTCCAAGGCCTCTGCATCAACTCTGGGCTCTAGGTTTCATCCCTGCTTGAGTTCCCATCCTGACTTCCTCCAGTCATGGACTATGGATCTGAAGGTGCAAGCCAAATTAACCCTTTCCTCTCCAACTTGCTTTTTGGTCACAGTGTTTTTGTTGTAGCAATAGAAACTCTAAGACATGTCTTTTTTTTTTTTTTTTTAAATGTGCTAGAGATACTTCCTCTACCCCTAACCATGTGGTGGAGCTTAAGTTCTTAATGTGGCCCAAATTCAGTGGTTGGTGTCCCTATAAAAAGTGGGCATTAGCCCAGCAGTGGTGGTTCATACCTTTAATTCCAACACTCAGGAGGCAGAGGCAGGTGGATCTCTATGAGTTTGAGGCCAGCCTGGTCTAAACATCAAGTTCTAGGACAGTCAGGGCCACACAGAAAAATCTTGTTTTGAAAAAAAAAAAGGCATTTAGACACAGGCAGAGGACAGTTTATGGGATGGTGGAAAGAGATTAAAGTCATACAGCTTCAAGCTACAGACTACCAACACATCCAGGGGACAGCAAAGCTAAGCAAGTAATAAAGAGTAAGTCTGCAGACCCTCTGACTTTTGACTTCTGACTCCTGATCAGAATCATGACATTCCGCTGCTCTCTAAGTCTCTCTGTGTGAAGGTGCACACACTTGTTTCTTGGGCGGGAAGCTACTTAGTCCTGGCCGTTCCTACTGGTGCGTGTAAGGCCTGGTAGTTAGCTGCCTACGAGGCCTTGGGCTCACCTTTGAGGGCTTGGCATGGCTGCCTCCTGGGCTTTCTGCCCCTGCTCAGGCTCTGTGGGTTGGTTCAGCTCCAGGATGTAGTGCATCTGGGCCAGATGGGCCAGGAACAGCTGGGGAAAGACATCCCGCACGGCTTTCTTGAACTCTCGAGCAAACTGCAGTTCGTGAATTGTGTTCATGGCCTGTTGGAGTTGGTTGAGTATGGATCTGAAGTGCTGGGATTCAGGCCCAGGATGCTTAGTCAAAACCCACCCGCTAGCACATCCCTCCCATCCCCATTCTGATGACTCAAGGGCCAAGTCTAAGTGTCCAGGCAGTGTCCCTTGACCCTGTGCCAGCTTATGCCACCTGGGCAGTCTCCAATCTGGACCTGCTGCTCTGGTGGTCCCCAAATGGTCCTCCTTGGCTTGTGCTCTTTAGCTGATGTTCTGTAGCCAGATGTGCTCCCCCAACCCATGATTCCCCAACCTGTGTACCAGCCTATGCATCTTGCATTCTCAGTCTGTATGTAGCTATCTGTCTAGGGAGGATTTGGGTGTGGGGAGGCAGCTGTGTGCTCTGGGCTATCATTCAGGTGCCTCTGGGACCAGGAGTCTGAGAAAATTCTACATAGAGTTTGGCACAGCTATTGCCTGACAAGAGTCTAACCAAAGAAGACAGGTGTAGACATGGCCACCTTAGTAAGCAGGCATCCTGTCTGGGATGTGAAAGTAAGGTGTGGGCTAATGGAGAAAACTGGAGAGAGTTTCTACAGGGACAGTGTTGCTGTCAACGGTATGACTCCTTCAGAGTCTCTGACTCCAATACAGGGCATGGCTTTGCGTCCCAAGCTCTAGGCTTCTGTTTGTGCATTGTCAAAGGCCCCTCCCCTCCAAGGCTACCTCATTCAGTCTCCTTAGCAGCCCTATGGGATGATCCTTCTGACATACTTGCTGAGGGCTCTGAGTCCTGAACCAGGTCACTGGGGACTAAGCCCGAGGACAAGGACTGTGAGTGAGGTCGGTCTAGGAGCTGGGTTGCCCTATGCCCTTCTCCTCCAGATAGGGAATGGACTGGGTATCAGTCTGCTTCCCTGAAGTCTGGCACACTGATCCATGTGCTCACACAGTTGCCTGCCAGGAATGGGGTCAGAGACTCACAGCCAGTGAACGCAAGTAGGGCTTCTCCTGGGGACCGGAGCTGCTGTCGCCGCCGACCCTAGCGGGCAGAGGCCTCTTCTGCAGCCAAGCCAGCAGCACAGTCAGAATCAGGTAGCTTGCAGGCTGTTCAGCTCCCAGGGCCCTCCACAGGCGAAAGGTGTGGCTATGGATAGAGGGGGTACTGTAAGTGCCCTGTTGTAGGCCAATCCTACTTGACTTGGTTCGTAGGTTCTTTGCCTAGCGCCCCAGGGAAGGGCAGAGTGACCCTGTGTTTACTTTGCAGGGAGGTGGGTGGCTGGGGCTCCTACAGAGAAGTTTGCTCAGATCACTGCCCTGTGTATGTGGGCACTGGCCCTGTAGCCATCGGAGGCTCAGGGCAGGGAGGGCAGATAAGGGCTGACCTGAGATGGAACTAAGATGTTTTACTTACTCTGGTGTGCTTTGGGCTGGAATGTTGGGTAGAAGGGGCTTTATGGGGCAAGACGGGGGGACTCAACCAAGAAGTTGAGTGGCCTCATAAATGTCAAGGCAGACCCAAGGGGGGGGAGCCACCCTTAAGGCCCTGTAGAAACCACCCCAGTCCCAGCTGACACTTGCTATGTATGCAGAGAGATCCCAGGAGTCTTCTACAGTGTGGCCACAAAATGGCTGCATCAAGAGGCCAGAGTGAGGGAGTCCTCCCTGGGCCTGAGACCCTGGAGGGCAAGCAAGTTTTTCAGTCTGCTCACTGGGTCTTCTGTCCTGCCCCACCCCACCCCCCACCTTTGTGTAAGGCACTAGCCTTTGAAGGCAACTTCTTTCAGGGGAGTAAGACAGGCAGAATTACAAAAATCCTTGATGTCTTAGGAGTGACAGCCTAGTGGGCAACATGGATATGTTGGACGCTAAGTGCAGAAGTCAAGAATGAAGTTTAGGTGGAGAAACCTAGGAGCCAACGGGATGAGCGTAGGCTGGATGAGAGCTTGATGGCCGACATCAATACAGGATGGAAATGGTCCCAGCAGTGGGACGTTGTTGCTGCGAGCAGTTTTATCTCATCTTTAGTAGGAAAACTACATGGAAACAGGCTTGGGAGGGATGGGAACAGCAAGTAAAGGAGAAAGGAGACAGCCAAACCCACAAACCGACAGAATTGAATAGACACTTCTCAAAAGGGAACAAGCATAGCCACAGAAGAAGCTCATGGAAGATGTGGACTCCAGCGGGAACTAGTGCGTGTTACCCGCTGTGACAGCATGGTCCAAGGCATGAGCAGCACACGCCATGAGGAGGATGTGTAGAAGCTGGGATACATACACCACTCTTGGAGTGAAAAGAAACAGAACTGCTTTGGGAAGTCAAAGCTGTTCTTGGCAGGGTTAGGTGTGATGCTGTGGGAAGTCATGGCTGTTCTCCAAGGGGTTAGGTGGGATGTGGCTATGTGGCCTTGAACTTTCACCAACTGCATGCCCACCCCACCTCCAAAACCAGAGACAGGATCAAACATATGTAGTCGTTCCATGGTATCAGCAGGAAGGCTGGTTTCAGAGTTACTCTTGGGTATGAAAACCTATGGATGCCCTATCTGGGCATGCTGACCACTGACACAGATTGCAAGGATCTGAATGTTGCCTGGGATACTGTGAGTTCTAGACCTGTCCGGGCTACAGTGAGACCTTGTCTCAAAGATCTAATCCAAACCAAAACTAACCCTGCACAAGTCCCTTGTGTCGTGTGGTCCACTCTTTGCATATGCCCTACGCATACCCTAAAGGATATCCAGGTGTCCTTTAACCCCCATCCTCATTATATGGACTACCTAATACAAGGCAGATTCCATGCAGGCAGTCATATAGCTGCATCCCTTATGTAGTAATGATGAGCCTGTGCAGGGTCAGCATGGGCATAGTGTTTCTGGATGACTGTTCTAATTCCATGGGTTTGGGAGCTGTGGATGTAGTGGGTAGAATTGATATGTGCCAATGCTGACATCAGATTATGCATGCAGAGAAAAGGTGTAGACTATCTAGATGTCCATCAGCAGGTAAGCTTATGGGCAGATGTGGCTCGGACACAATGATACACACACACACACACACACACACACACACACACACACACCCTACAGAATAACACATAGCAGAGCACTGCTCAACCAGAAGAATGAAGTTACAACACGTGTTTTAGTACAGAGGAACTTGGAAGGTGCAATACTGAGGGGGGAGTTTAGGCATGAATACAAGGCCATGTCAGTTCACACAAGGACTTTGAAGGTTCTTGTCAGGAAAGAGTCAAGAGAGCAAAGTCAATCCCGAAAATGTTAACAGTTATGGTACCTGCAAATAGAACACGTACTCCAACCAAAGAAAATGATTGGTTATGACAAGCTTGGTAAAATTCCATCTACAGTAGACAGGTCTTGGTGCTGGAGAGACGGCTCCACAGTTAGGATCCCTTCCTTTTTTAGAGGACCTGTTCCTCTCGCCTATATGGAGCTGTTCACAACCACCCATTAAAACTCCAGCTTCAGTGATGGAATGCCTTCTGCTGGACTCCCAGGCAAAACACACACACACACACACACACACACAAGTAAATACATATAAAATTTAAACAAAGAAAAGATGTGGAAACACTAAAAGTCAAAGCTGCTACATCAACAAAGGGAACTGATGTGTCTAGACTAGGGTTAGAACAATCTAAGTACTGGGCAGTGTGGACTCAAGTTCTTTACCAATTGGCACATGTGAGCAGATGTATCTGTGTCTCTGTATATGACATTGAGTGCCCAAGGAGGGCCATAAGAAGGCATCAGATCTCTTGGCGTTGGGGGTTTATGTGGTTATGAGCCACCGGGTACTGGTGCTAGGAGCCAAACTGTGGTCCTCCAGAAGAACAGTAAGTGCCCAGAAGCACTGAGACATCCCTCGGGCCCCTCAAGCAGTGCTTCTGAGAGCTCAAGTAAAAGCAGCAGAAGAGAGGGAAGGCAACATGTGCACTTCAGTCAAAGTGTTTTATGGAAATGCAAAGGGCCGAGAGTAGAGGAGACATTCTTAGGAAGTCAGAGAGAGTGGAGGCTGTTCTGTCTAGGTGAGGTCAATTGCTACAGAGCAGCCACAGTTAGAACTCTGAGCATTGAGCTCGGGATGGAGACGTAGAACCCTTCGAGGGCAGGAAGTGCTTGATTTGTGAGAAAACTGAGCAAGGTGAGTTAGTGATGCTGGGATCTTATTGCATCACATAGGAATCATTCCAGAGAAGCTGGAAAGAGCAACTTTGACAGCCAAAAACGGATCCTTGGAAGGCAGTGTGTGGCGTGTGAATTGGCATCTGTTCACCAAAGGATGTGGCAGGTCTAGGAAAGTAGCTGTGTCCTGGGAGAAGATATGCCTGACGTTGCAGGGACAGCCAAGGGAGAAGCAGGCAAGATATTTGGATAGTGTCACTGTCAAATGGAAGGGGGATGGCTCAGTGGTTAAGCACTTGTCAGGCAAGTAGGAGGACCAGAATTTTCACCCCCAGAAACTACAGAGATGCCAGGTGGGTGTGGTGATCCATCAGTAATTCCAGCCACTGAAGGCTGAGACAGAGCATCCCCAGAGTAAGCTGCTAATGAGACAAGCTGTGTCAGTGAGCTCCTGGCTTGATTGAGAGACTCTGCTTCAATGAATAAGGTAGAAGATTGATTGAAGGTGATCCTTGACTTCAACCTCAGTCTTTGAATTTACACTCATCCACACACACATGCTTATGCACACACAAACATACATATGCACATTTGTACACACATACACATAGAAACATGAAGGAAATGGGAAGATGTTAAGTCAAGCTCAGCCATGTAATTAACAGTGAACATTGTAAGACGACTAGCACCCATCAAATCAGCTAAAACTTGGATGACTGACTACAACTCGGGTGCTGAGCATCAGTGGGGCTGCAGAGCAGGAGGGATGCTCAGAGTATAGCATTCTGTTCCTGGAGTGTGACTCAGCAAGAGCACACTGGGAAATGCCCTGCAACCTCCATAGAGGTAGGACACAGCACAGCTTTCTCTTTCAGGCACATTGTCTCTAATAATACACACACACACACACACACACACACACACACACACACACACACACACAGGAAATCCAGTTCTAGGACAGGAACAAGCAAGTTCACAGATGTACTGTTCATCAAGGTCTCTACTGGGAAATAATTAAATGTTCACAGACAGTGGAGAGGACCCTTGGCATTCACATTATGGCGAGACACCATAAACTTGAAGCATGAAGCCCGAGGGAAACAAAGCCAGGTAAGAAGAATGCCATGGGGGGGTGTGTGGAGAGATGGCTCAGCGGTTAAGAGTACTGACTGCTCTTCCAGAGGTCCTGAGTTCCAATCCCAGCAACCCCATGGTGGCTCACAACCATCCATAATGAGATCTGACGTCCTCTTCTGGTGTGTCTGAAGACAGCTACAGTGTACTTAGATATAGTAAGAAATAAATCTTTAAAAAAAAAAAAAGAAGAAAGCCATCAGAAGAGTCCAGCTGCGTGGCTGTTTATACTTTCAGCACATACTGCACTCTTGGGATAGGTATGCTTTTTGAGATCAGGCCTTTCTTGTCTCCCTGGCTGGTCTTGAACTTGCTATGTAGATCTGGCTGTCATTGAACTTGGAGGAAGAGATTCCTATCTTACCACCCTTATCAACCCCACCCCCACCCCGTTTCAGGTAAGGTAGCAATTTGTTTTTGTTTGTTTCTGAGAATCTCTGTATATAGTGTCTCCTTAAAGTTACAATCCACCTTTCTCAGCCTCTTGAGTATTGAGAGTCTAGGTGGCTGTCAGCATATCTAGATAGGACATGCAGTGTTTTTTTTTTCCTTAAAGAAAGACTGTCCATGATAGGCATCTAATAAGTGATCTCTCCATCTCTCCATAGAGTTATGTGCACAGTTTAGGGAAGAGAAAATAGAAGCAATAAGTAAACAAATCTCTGCCCTTTAAAAATGAGAGTGAGGGGCCCTTTCTGCATCAGTACCCTAGTTGGGAGGAGGGTACTGTTCTGGGAATCTGAACCATAAATTTCTACCACCAATGCAGCCCCCAAACTGCCCAGCAGTTCCAGCAGGAACTTTTATGTTTAAAACCATCACAAATGACTGTGCTCAGGTGACTGGAAGAAGCTGATGTAGATCCATATAAACTTAGCCACAAGACTCCATTGGTGTGTGGTACACAGACTCTGTAAATGTTATCCTGGGGACAGTGCCTGGAACTGAGGAAGAAAGGCAGACATTTCAGCAGTGAAAGGAACCATAAATTGCTAGGCATTGGAAAAGATGCTGCTTCCTGAGATCGGCATCACAGAGCCTGGTGGGAACAGTGCCACTGTGGCCTCTTCACTGGGAGTGGAGAGAAAAAACCCACCAGCCCTAATGAGTAAGCTCCCTCCACCCCCCATCTCAAGGCTCTGTGACAGACAGAGGCAGATAAGAGAAACTTCTGGAGAGGGAACACAGGGCATGGGAAAGCTCAGACTGGATCAAAACCACCATCAGTAAGATGAATCCACTTGAAGTCTTAAAATACAGCGGAGGAGAGAGAGAACTCTGGGAGGTCAGAGCACCGGCCACTGAGGAGGGAGTTCAACAGTATGCCATCTTCAAATAGCATTGGGAATAAAAAGGCAAAAGGAGAAGACAGTGGAGGAGGTAGAAAGATAGAAGGAAAAGAAAGAAAAAGGAGGGAGGATGAAGGGAGGAGGAAGAAGAGGGATGGGACCTGGTGGAGAAAGGGAAGGAGGGGAGAAGGAGATATCCCTGTCAAAGAAGAGAAAAGGAGCCAAAAGAGTTAGAGGGCATATGGTGCTGGTGCCTACAACAAGCCCAGTCTTGTAGATGGCTTGGCTTTTGCTGTACTGACAGAAGGTGGAGCAACTGAACTCGAAATCCCATGAAACACTCCAACAGTGCCAACATTAGGAGCAAAATGAATGAGGGGGAAGGAGGGGAAAGTTGGTTTGCAAAAGAATGGCCTCCACAGGCTCATAGATCTGAATGCTTAGTCATCTGGGAGTGGCACTACTTGAGAAGGATTAGGAGGCATGGCCTTGTTGAAGGAGGTGTGTCACTGGGGATGGGCTTTGAGGTTTCAAAAGCCCAAGACAGGCCCAGTGTCAATCTCTCTCTTGACATATGGATCAGAATGTAGCTCTCAGCTGCTTCTCCAGCACCACAGTTGCTTGCCATGATGATAACTGACTAACCCCCAGTAACTGTAGGTAAGCCTCCAATTAAATGTTTTCTTGTATAAGAGTTGCCTTGGTCATGGTGTCTCTCTACAGCAATAGAACAGTGACTAAGACAAACAGCTCTAGAGTTATTGCAAAAATTAGAAGATAGGAGCCAAGAATCCACATTCTGCCAAACAAAAACATGGTCAGGACTATCAGAGCAGTGTCCCAGTCCCTGGTACCAACTTCTGTCTTAGTTAGGGTTTTACTGCTGTGAACAGACACCATGACCAATGGAATACTTGTAAGGACAATATTTAATTGGGGCTGGCTTACAGGTTCAGAGGTTCAGCCCATTATCATCAAGATGGGAGCATGGCAGCATCCAGGCAGGCATGGTACAGGGGGCGCTAAGAGTTCTATATCTTCATCTGAAGGTTGCTAGTGGAAGACTGGCTTCCAGGCAGCTAGGATGAGGGTCTTAGAGTCCACATCCACAGTGACACACCTACTCCAACAGGACCACACCTTCTAATACTGCCACTTCCTGGACCAAGCATATACAAACCATCATAGTAAACCTTTTTTATATAAAGAGGTGAACTTGGTGGATATATTAAACTCCACATTGAGATAATAGGATGTACTTTTTTCTTGAAGACCCAGGTGTCATTCATATAAATAGCTTAAAGGATCAGAGAAATCCAGTCACCAGACAACCACATTTGAATCTGAACACAATGGAAGTACAAGTTGTTAATGGAAACAGGACACCTCCCTGCTGAGATGAGAATTCTCCCTGGAGAAGACTCTAGGCTCTGAGAGAGCTCTCTCACAGGTTCCCAGAGTTCCCAGAGCACTTTGGTGCAAAGTAAGCAACCAGGGCAAGGACCTGGGTATGTGAGCTGTGACTGATTGGTAGAACCTGACCTGGGAAGGAGGAACTGGGTAAGGACGAGGGGGAGAAGGTAAGCAGGACAGCAGTACACTGGTCCCACTAGGTAGCAGTTTGCTGGATTCTGGAGGGAGTAAGAGATCAAAGGAGAAGTTTGGGTGAGGGACAGAGGGGGAATTCTATTCTGGAAAGGAGAAAAAGCACTCTTATCTTTGAGTAGATGTTACACTATCAAGAATCGAGGAGTGACTCAGGCCAGGTGTGGTGGATGAATGCTGGGTGGCACAAGAACAGGGCAAGGCAGAGGGGGCCACACTGATGGATGCTGAGGCTCTTTAGTTGTGGTGGTCCTGGTAGGAGCACTCTGGAATTAGGAAGCACTTAGATTGGGTTGTGGAGGCTTGGGCAGATGGGTCATGTGGGATGCTGACAGGGGCATGCCTAAATGAACAGAGGTGTTGACTCCTGCCTACACCAGGCACTCTGGGTTTCCCGTGGGCTGTGATAGGCAGACAGGAGGCAGAAGCTGTGGTCCTGGCCTGGGGAAGGATGGAGGGTAGGCAATGGGGTCAGTGAGGAGGATACTGCTAGGTACCTGTCCAGGGGTGAGGAAAAGTCCAGGAAGGCAGCCACGAGCTCTGGGATGTGGTTCCGGGCCAGTAGGGTGATGACACGGAGGACATTATCCTTGGCTTGGGGCATTTGGATGGCACAGAGGTGGTGGTGGATGGCCTGGCCCATTTTACCAACCTGCTCAGGGGTAGGAATAATGTGAGGTGTCTGGTGGGGATCTCACCTACTCTGCACATCTGACCTGAAGCAGACCGAAACATCTGGAAAAATTGTCACCTCTTGCCTCCCTCTGGGGTACCCTTCTCATCATGACTCTCTCTCTCCTCTCTCTCTCCTCTCTCTCTCTCTCTCTCTCCCCCCCCCCCCCCCCGCACTAACTGGACCATTCTATTCACCACTGTCTGCATCCTGTTACCCCCATCAGACCACAAGTTCTAGAAGCTCTGGTCTGTTGTTCCCTATCATCTCATTTCTCTATGGTCCAAAGCTGCACTTAGTGTACAATTACTCCATGTTCCTGCTGTTGTCATCAGGGCCACCAGGGCTCTATGAGTCACCCCTGTCCATCCATCCACCCACCCATCAATCCATCCATCTATCCATCCACCACCCACCCACCGACCCATCCATTCATCCATCCACCCATCTACCCACCCATCCACCCATCCATCCATCTACCTATCCATCCACCCACCTATATATCCATCCATCCACACGCCTACCTACCTACCCACCCATCCACCACCCATCCACCCACCATCCATCCACCCACCCATCCATCCACCCACCTATCCATCCACCCACCCATCCATACACTCATCCATCCATCCATCCATCCATCCACCATCCACCCACCCACCCATCCATTCATCCATCCACCCATCCATCCATCCATCCATCCACCCACCCACCCACCCACCCATCCATCCGTCCATCTACCTATCTATCCACCCACCTATATATCCATCTATCCACACGCCTACCTACCTACTCACCCACCCATCCATCTATCCATCCACCCACCCACCCACCTACCTATATATCCATCCATCCATCCATCCATCCATCCATCCATCCATCCATCCATCTATCCATCTACTCATCCATCCATCCATCCACCCACCCATCCATCCATCTATCCACCCACACATCCATCTATCTATCCACCCATCCACCCACCTATATATTCATCCATCCACACGCCTACCTACCTACCCACCCACCCACCCACCCATCCACCCACCCACCCACCCATCCATCCACCCACCTATCCATCTATCCACCCACCCACCCACCCACCCACCTATATATCCACCCATCCACACGCCTACCTACCTACCCACCCACCCATCCATCTATCCACTAATGGGATTGTCTGCTGCCTGCAATGGGATCCCAATCTTCATCATGGACCAGAGAAAATCCCCTAGATGCTGTCTACTGCCTAGTCTCCTACTCTGCCCCTCTCCTCCCTGGCCCTGGGTGGGACCCCAACCCCTCACAGTCGCCAGGCTGTCCCCATGCTCCTGGATGATAAGGAGAAGCAAATCAGCAGCCGCCTGCACCCAGAAAGAGCTGGAAGAGCCCAAGCCATCAATGGCTGTCCAGATGAGGTCAGTTAGCTCTGCCATTTCCAGATGGTCAGTGATCACCTGTGAGAGTAGAAAGCCTGTCACCTTATCACTTCAAGCCCCTGTGCCTGCCCCCATCCCTCTTACAGCTTTCCATTGTTAGATTCTCTAAATCTCTGGGCATCCACTCCTCTAAGTTCTCTATGTGGGCCCAGTACACAATCTCTTCCACCTGCCTGCCACAGCCAATCCCTAGGGACAGGAAGGGAGAATATGAGGCCCAGCACTGGGCAGGCACAGGGCTCTTTTTCCCAGTCAGTGTTGGCTTGTTCTTCCCATCTTGGCCCCAGGTCATCCAAGTGTTGTCCTGAGTTCAAAGTAGTGCTGTCCATGGTTAGGGCCCACTCCTCCTTACTAGGATTTTAGTCAATGAGAACTGAACATCAGAGCTGCGAAGGATCTTCCAGGCCACCTGGTCTTCTAGGCTATCCCTAGAGAGGGGCCATGGAATAGGTAGGAATATGCGGGCCAGGCTAGTGTGGAACTCAGGACTACTGTCCCATGTAGGGCCTTTTGAGCCTCCAGCTCTGTTTGGCAGTCACATTCTGCAGGGTCAGTCTGATGGTGAGTCTCATGTTTGAATGTAGCTCATGAGCCACTCAGGAAGATGGAAAGAACACTTGAGGAAATAAATGCAAGGTGGTTGGTAGCGCTAAGACCTCTTCCCCATTGCCCTGGAGAATAGAGCTGGGCTAGATCAATACACAGACAGAACCTTCTAGAAAGAATTGGACTATGGCTGTTCAATATAATCGTCTTGCTACTCATAGTAGTTTAGATCTATGATAGACTTAAATCTATTAACATTTAAGTTGTTCTTTGGGAGCCCCAGATTCATCTCAGGAGCTCAGGAGCTACCCTGTGGCCAGTGGCTTCTCTGATCAGTACAGACACAGACCACGTTCAGCCTTACAGAAAGTTCAAGTTGGAACGGTGGTGAGATATGCAAAATCCAGAAGACTGCTGACGGACACGGGAATGGTAAAGATCCCTGTGATGCTGAGCTTTATTCAGAACCATGGAGTGATGTGAGCTGGTATGGTGGTGATTGTGGTGATGGAAAAGGTGATGCTTAAGGGCGATTGTGATTATGACAGTTGTGGGGGTGATGATGGGGGATAATGGTAATACAATGGTAGGGGTGATGGCGATGGTGAGGACTGACAGCTGAGATACTGATGATGATGACGGTAAGGGTGATGTTAATGGCGGTGGAAGTGATGGTGACCACAGCGGTATTAGTGGTAACAACGGTAGTGGTGATAGTGAATGTTGGTAGTTATGGTGGAGGTATTGGTGATGATGGTGGTGGTAATGATGGTGGTAGCGTCAGTGGTCAGAGTAGGGATAGAGATGATAACGGTGATAATGGAGTGATTAGTGATGCCAGTGGTGGTCATGATGGTGATAGTGGTAACAGTGGTAGCAAAGCTGATGACGATGATAATGATGATGACGAGGACGACCATGACTTCACCATGTGATTAGCAGATCCTCTCATTCATGCTGCACCCCTGCTCTCATCCACTCTATCTCTGTCTTTCCCCCAAGGGTAGACAGGGCAGGCTGCCTTTCACTAGGCCCTGAACACTATGCTTCCCAGTCAGGGGCTCATCTTCCCTCTGGACACTCGCTGGACGGGCAGCCAGTGGAACCCATCCCTTCTTGCCTTGCCTCTGCCTCCAGCCCAGGTTCTCTGGTGCAAGCTATGACTAAGTGAGATTTTCTTCATGGTAGGCAGGCCCACGGAGGTGCTGTCCCCAGGGGCTCAGAGTTTCTGTACTAAACTTCTAAGGAGCCTCAGTACTCAGAGAGTACGCTGCAGCTGCTGAGTTCTGGAGTCCAGGGGACAGATTGAGTCTTGCTTGGGTACTTGGCAGACTTCCTGGACTCACGGGTCTTGTGAATGGCGTTAGCATGGGCCATCCAGCTAAGGCCAGTATCTAGATCATAACCTCACGTAGTGGCTTCTGAGGACAGCACATCATCTGGTGTGAAAGGGGTAGGAGAACTGTAATCGAGAAAATACTCTAGAGAAGAAGGTTGGAAAACTTGAGAGAGGGATTCAGGGAAACTCGAAAAGGCTCCCCTACAGGGTATACACTGCTCAGTGTGTGCTGTTGTCCCTCCAGCCTGCCTGGCCCTCCAGCCTGCCTGGCCCTCCCTTAACAGCTTAGAAAAGAACGTGTGTATCACTGCCCGCAGACGTGGCAGTCGGCTCTGGCTATGCACCCACCCAGCTGAAAAGAGTTTAAAGGCTTTCACCTTGAGGGCTTGGTTGCTGCTCATGCAGAAGATGTTGTCATCTTCAGAGGCCAACCTCCAGAGGATTGGAGGAGACCCCTTCTGGTCTCCACTGCTCCACAGGGTAGCTTCATCTGCATCAGGCCCGAACAGTTCCCGAGGGCTTTCCCTCTCCACTTCTGGAGTTTCTTGGGCTGGTCAGGGCAGGCAGGGATAGAGTGGGCTGGAGTTATGGGATAGGGAAGGAGTCCAACTGGATCCATTAGTAACTGGCATCAGGCCTGGGTACTTTTGGGTTTGGGGTTTGTGTTAGTGGAAGGTTATGGCTGAGGTCAAGGCTGGGCTTAGGGTGGACTTGGGGAGAGGTGGAGTTCAGGGATGCTGGTATGTGTTCATCCATGCTGAGGTGGGGTAGGGGCCAGGTGTGCTGTGCGGCTGAGAACGCTCACATTTCTGGTGCCTCAGAAGCTGATAGAGATGGCACAAAGCTTCTAGACTGATGCTCTGGATGGTCCTGTCAGAGTCCTGGCACAGGATCCCCAGCATGGCCACCAGCTGCCCGATCCTTATGAAGTTCTCCTTGGTCTATGTAGAAAGCATGGCATTGACATGGGCTTACCTACAGCATCCCACTGGCTACTCATGCATCCCAGAATGGCCTCACCAGAGGAGCTCTTGTGTGGTAGGGGCTGAGGTTATGCAAAATATACGGACTTGACTCCAAAACTTAGTAATCAAAAGAAAAGAAATGGGGTAGTGATATGTGTATGTGTGTGTATGTATGTATGTGTATATATGTGTGTGTGTGTATATATGTGTGTACACACACACACACACACACACACACACACACACACACACACACATGTTTTCTGCATACCTTGAAACAAATACACAAAACTTCCAGATGAGTGGCGTGGCCTTAGAACAGATCCTATGTGTCTTAAGACAATGAACAATGAACTTGTAGGAGACTAAATTGTCATTATGATCTCAGTTTTGGATCCAAGAAAATAAGTAGCCACTCTGTGAACCATAGTTACCAAAAAAAAAAAAAAAAAAAAAAGGATGAATTGCAGGCCAGTGGTGGCGCACGCCTTTAACCCCAGCATTTGGGAGGCAGAAGCTGGTGGATCTTTGAGTTTGAGATCAGCCTGGTCTACAGAGTGAGTTGAGGAAAGGAGGTGAGGAGGAGCTGGGGAGGTGAGGAGCTGGGGAGAGGAGGAGCTGGGGAGGTGAGGAGATGGGGGGTGAGGAGGTAGAGAGGGTGGAGCTGGGGAGGTGAGGCACTGGGGAGGTGAGGAGCTGGGGGTTGTGAGGAGGTGGAGAGGGTGGAGTTGAGGTGAGGAGCTGGGGGTGAGGCACTGGGGAGGTGAGGAGCTGGGGGAGGGGAGGAGGGAGGTAGGGGAGAAGCTGGGGAGGGGAGGAGCTGGGGAGGTGAGGAGCTGGGGAGGGGAGGGCCTGGGTAGAGGGGGAGCTGGGGAGGGGAGGGCCTGGGGAGGTGGTGCTTACGCTTAGGCAGTGTTCATGGTTCAGGAATTTGAAGAGTGTTGTGCATCTGTGCACTGCCCGATGTCGCTCATGAGTCTTCTCTGATGTCAGCCAGACGTACAGGTGCTGCAGGGTGGATGTGGCCAGGTGCTTTGCCAGACCTCCAGAAATGGCCATGCCTGCCCACCCCTCAGACCTCAGAGCAAGCCTCTTTGTTCTTCCCGCACCCAGATTCAGCTTCTCTTGTTCCCTTGTCAGTCTCTGTCCCTAGAACCACCCTTTAGGACTACCTTCTTCCTGTGCAGCAGGGAGTGCTCAGCCTGCTGGGTGCCAGGTGGCTCTTTCTAGAACCTTCTGCCATGCACATCAACAGGGATGCACTTGCCTCTGGTATAATGACTTAGACAACTGCATGCTGAGACACAGCTGGTCTAGACACAGGGTATTCGGAGATAGAGTGGCCCAGGAATGGGTGCAGAAACCATCGTGACTTGCACTGGTAAAAGCCATTGCCACCTGGGTACATTCCTAAAGTGGCACACTACCTTATCACTTTGGAGCTTCCTTGCCTGTGTTCTCCCCTCCTGACTTCCACCTGTGCACACCAGCAGCTTGGAGCTCCTGCTTCTCTTGGCTTCTTGATGAGGCCCTGCCTCTGCTGGGCTGAGCCACACTATAATCTCCTACCCTTGGCTCCTGTGGGCCAAGTTACCTCTACTCTGACCTACTGAGCTTGCTCCTGCCTCTCCCTGGCCCCAGGATACTCTTGTGGGTCCTTCTCTTCTCAGGGATGGCTATGGTCTTCATTCAGGGCTCTTTATTGAACTTCCATTGATCCTGACCTCTGGCCTTGATGGAGCTGGCCTGTCTTCTGGGCCAAGGCCCTGCTCCTAGGCTTTTACTATTTGCTGGGTAGTCTCCCTCCCATGGACACCTTAGTGGGCAGAGGAGGTGGTTTGTGGGATCCATGTTCTCGAGGGACACTGAGGCATGGGCACAGGTGGTAGGGAAGCCGTTTCTTTAGCAGATCTCTTTCCGCTGACTGATGCTTCCCTGTCCCCTCCAGATGCTCCACATCTCTAGACATGTGAAGCCTACTGGCCAGGTCTTGCTTCCTGTGGAATGTCCTCTTTGGGACTCTGGGGCCAGAGCTGGCCACCTCTGCCTGTCCCCCAGCCTCCAGGAGCCCTCACCGACAGCAGGAAGTGGAGCTCATTGGCTGTGGGGTTCTGCATCATGAAGCTTTGCAACATATGGTCCAGGGCTTCCATGGTCTGGCTGTACAGTTCCTGCAGGTGAAAGGTGGTCAGCCAGGTCCTGTGGGGATGAGACCTCAATACTGCTGCCGTGTCCAGGAGCACCCACTTTCTGCATGTGTTCAGGCTGGGCTCCCACAACTGACAAGAGCTCATTACTGTGTTTGCAAAGGGGGCCTCCTATGCAGGTATTGATACAGGCTAGAAAGGCCTGGGGAACCCACCCACGGCTACAGGACAATTCAGTCTCAGCAGGGCTGGCTCCATAGACTTGAAGACATGTGACCAGGGCTATCTTGCCCTAGGATCCTAGGGTAAAGGGATGCTGTTACTGAAAGTAATTTTTCATCCCAAAACTCTTAGCAAATTTTAATTTCATTATTTAGCATGGGTGTAAGCGTGCGCGTGCACGCATGCCTGCAGCAGCACGTCGGGAGACGAGAGGATAACTTTCAGCAGTTCGTTCTTTCTTACTATGGATTCTTCACAAACTTGTCCTGCCCTTTGCTCCCGGCTGGGACTGTGCCTGGCAAGCTTATGTGCCCTCTGGTGGTAGCCATGAGACATAGCAGGTATCTTTTCTACAAGGCCTGCTAGTACTGAAGAGGGTGCGCCAGGTGACCCAGGCAGGCAGTAGGTAGGAGTGGTGAAATAGAGCCCACCTTCAGGGAAGGTGACTCCCTAAGCCACCTTAGTGTGGCAGGACAAGTTCCTGCAGTATCAAGGAACGAATCCCTCTGAGAGAGCCATCTCTCCTCTTTCTGTGAATTCCTTGGTTGGGCATGGGGCTTGGAGAGAGGGAAACACAGTGGTGATTTTGCCTAGTCTACATGGATCTTGGGTCAGCAAGGAGACTATGCATACCATTACATACAGAGTTCCTGAGCAGGCACACACCAGGTAAGCCACCTGCCTTAGGAATCATGACCCAAAGGATGATCATGGGCCATGTCCCAGGCAGGAAATGGAGACTCAAAAGCCTTTAGGCAACTCCCCAGGGCCTCCACCGGCCCTGTGGAGTGGCCAGTCCTGGCTCTCCATCCAGCCACACACAGCAGATTGATTCTGATGTCCTGCCAGAGTCCCGTGGGCTTAAAAGTGCACACTGCACCTGGATGTTGGGTGGTTCCAAGAGGAGGCAGGAGTGCTTCTCCAGGGCATCCAGCTGTGGCAGGGTAAAGATGCTTCGGAAGCAGGTGGAGAGGAGGCGGGATTTCCTGTCCACATCCATGGGTGGCCTCAGCGCACTGTTGGGAGGGTAAAGGATCCTGAGGGCCTGGGATTGTGACGGCAGAGGTCAGGGTTCAGGAGTCCCCCTGTCGTCTGTTTCTGACAAGGCAGCCTTCTGCTGCTTCTACTTCTGTTTTTAAAAAATTATTTATTTTTGTCTTAGGTACATGAGCATGTTGACTTCATGGACATACATGTGAAGATGTCAAATCCCCTGGAACAGGAGTTTCAGACAGTAGTTGCTATGAGGGTGCTGGACATCGAACCTGGAGCCTCTGGAAGAGCAGCTAGTGCTCTTAACTGAGGAGTCAAACCCCAGAAGCCCTTTGCTTCTTACTGGGATTTGTGCACACATCAGCCTCCCTAGTCTCCTACACCTCTATCAACTCAAGCACATGCTAGCTAAGGGCCTGCAGAGGTGCCGTTCCTGCAGCCATGTACCTGGCAGGGCTCACTGACTCATCCATGCAGGATTTGCTTTCAGTCAGCCACAGGCCATGCCCTGCACTCTAGCAGAGCACCAAGCTTATAGGAACAGTCTATGAAGCCATACTCTACCAACTGTCCGTCAGCTTCCTTGACCCACGGCTGAGGCTCCCTCCGTGAAGATGTTACATTCTCCCTGTCTCGCTTCCTGCTTCAGTCTCTTTCAGTCCTTTTCTCAGTTCTGTGTGGTGTATGCATCCCATCTCAGGGGCATGCATCCCATCTCAGGGGCCATGTTTGGAGAACAGAGGTGTTTGCTGCTGGCTTCCAGCTGTGTCCCCAGAGACCATGCAGGGCCTAGCACCACAGACCAGGAAGTAAGGGCTAGCACCTGGGAAATGCAGTCAGAGTGGATAGCCACCCAGCTTCACCTGCCACTCTGCCAAAGGCCATCCATGTAGATTGCCTACTGTGGTCTGTGAGCAGGCAGCTTTGAGCCTCCTGGTCTATAACCTCCTTCCTGGTCTGTGGATGGAGAGATAAACTGGGTCCTGCAACCCTGGCTCTCTAGACCCAGCGTCACTCCTTTTCCCTGGGGCTTGGCTGGGTCTAGATGCTTGGCCTCTTTGATTCTTCCCTACTTGAGTATCTGGGAGAGGGAGTCAACTCTGTGTGGAGTGGCTGTGTTCAGACTAAATGTTCCAGACCTCTCACTGCCCCCTGTGACCTGTAGTGGCTTAGCTGCTCTGCCTTGTAGGGCCTTGATGTCTGACTTCCTTCCACCTTGTCTTGCTAGCAGCCTGGGCAGAGAGAGTTGGCAGTCATCACAGAATGTAACCTACCAGAGGCTGGAGATAATGTGGATGGTCTGTTGGCGGATGCTGGTGAACAGTGTGTCTTGCGGCTCTTTCTCCATCAGTGTCTGTAAGTCCATAGGAGAAGGTGCAGAGGCTAGTGGACCCCACCTCTGACACCAAGTCTTATTTCCACTCCATGCAGCTTGGGTGATGCTACTGCTTGTCTTTATCTACCTTGTAGTGAGATCTGGTTCACCCTTATAGAGCCAGCGTGGTCTCTGGCGAGAGACAGGCCAGGTCTGAGTCCTGGATACTGAGTCCTAGCTGCCTGCCCCCGGACTAGCTCCAGGGTGCTCTGCCTCTTGCTTCCTTAGAAATCATTCCACTTTTCTGTTGGGTCTCAGGCAGGGGATAGGAGCTGCCCTGTTTTGGTCAATGGCCCTTTGCTCTTGATACTACTGTTCAGCTTCTTGTGCATTTCTCACTATCCCAAAGAATCTATCTGGGAACCCAAAATCCGAAGTGTTTGGCCTGGGACCCAAGCTAAGAAATTATACAGAATGGAATGTGTTGGCCTTCCTGGGTCTTAATGGCATTGCCTGTAATGTGGGCATATCTGGTCTATTTGGGGTCCCAGCAAGACCCAACTAACTCAGGATATTATATGGATATTTCCAGATGGGGCTGGGATTGTGCTTGCCCTTTTCCAGGTCTGAGGGAGGAGGCCTCCTGTACCAAGAGAAGCTGCTGGTCTGAGAGAGGGAGCTCTGCCTAGGAGGGCTGCTCTGAAGGGGAAGGCTTCCTGTGCACATACCATCAGACACTCCAGGAGCTCGCTAATCTGGGAGAACTCGTAGCTATGGGCACCGTCACTCCGGCTGATGGCCCCCATCAGCATCGTGATAGCCGTAAGGAAGCTTTGTTTCAGGATCTCATCCTGTGTAGGTCAGGGCCCCAGGGCACAGATCAGGCTGAGAGCCCAGGAGCTTGTGGGAGAGAGCAAGAAGCGAGGCCAAGGCCACCATCTTCAGGCACACTTGAGTCAGGGCGAGAGGGACATGGCGGGGACCACTGGGCTGGGAGCCAGTGGGTAGGGTTTTCTTTAGGAAGGAGCACATGCTCTTGGTTTAAGCATGGGAATTCTGTGAGCCTGGTCAAAACCTGAGAGGGGCCTGTGAGGGTTTCTGGGGGTGTGGTACCTACAGCCTTGATGGGTAGACTCATTGCTGGCCAATACGCAACCCATGCTAAGGTGCTCCTTAGAGAAAGGCATCACTCTGGCCTCTTAGGATCCAGCCCTCCCCCGAGGGAAAATCCAGTATCTG
>JADRCD010199743.1:0-10178 GCA_019843815.1 Montemys delectorum
GGCAAGAAAGGAAGCTAAAAGACTCAAAAAGTCATAGCAGCCCAATCTCATGGGACTACCAATCCTTCCTAGAGGATGCCTAATTACTTTCACTAATTATCTTCACTAGGCTAGACCCACCACATGCTCACCACAGTGAGTCTAAACTTGTCCAAACACTGAAATCACATGCAGACCATGCACTTCCGAGGATGGTAGGCAGAGATCAGAGTAGATAGAGTAAGGAAACACAGTCCACACAGAGGTAGGCACTCACATAAGGAGAACATAAAGCAGCAGACAGTGAGAAGAGAGAACTGGCTGGGGAACTGAGAAAGCCAGAGAGGCGAGGGAAGCGCCCTGAGGTCTGCAGCCTGGTACTGCAGTAGCTGCTGTAGCTCTTAGGGCCTGCCCTTCAACACCCATGACAAAACTCTGCCGTCTTCCTGTTCCACGCACAAAGACCCTACAAAACGCTACTTCCTCTTGCAGACAGCACTAATCCCAAAGAGCAGCTCCCCAAAAGCTGGAAAGAAATAAGCCACAGGCAATTCTTATGCCTGCCCAATGAGTTTTTAATTATGCTCTAGGAAAGCATAACCAAGCTCAACAATAACACCAAACTTGAAAACAAAATCGCCAAAGGAAAAAAATCTCCATGAAGAGCTAAACTAGTGCTCAAATGGCAGTAAGACTTTTGGTTTTTCATCCCAGTATTTAGAGAGTAAAACTTCGATGCAAGAGCACTGTTACAGCAGCCTGGCTCTTAGTGACACAGGAGGACAATGTTTATGTCATGTATATGCCTTGATGGCCCCCTCAGCTTTCATTTATCCTCTACTAAGCAAATAAAATCCATGACGAAGAATTCTAAACTTTAAAAAAATGAAATAATTCAGCTTTTCACCTTCACAAAAAAAGTTCATCAGTTTGTATTCGTTATGTTTAGTAAGGGAAATTAATTCTACTTTATCCTCAAGATAAGTTATTGGTTATTTCCCTAAGATAATTATTTTTCCCTTCTCTCTTTTATCATTATTCTTTCTTATTTACATTTCTTCCTTATATTTTGATGTTTGCCTTTCCTCCAGCTCCTCCAGGTCCTCTCCCTACCCACATAATTTCATGTCCTTGTGCCTTCTCTCTTCCTCTGTCCCTATTCCTTCCCCAAAACAAAACACCGAACACATGAAAACCAAAACAAGCAAACAAATAAAGAAAAAATACCCGGAGATTGAAGCAAGATGGCAAGTGCGAGGAACGAAAATCTATGTGCCTCGCAACAGGTTTATAGGCAGTTCTCTTCACAATATCATTTTCCAAATCACTTGCTAAGGATCATGGCGACGGCAGTAAAATGGGCAATATCAAACAGAACTATCTAGAAGCATTTATTTCCAATCCAAAATGGAGCTTTATTTAGTACTTGTCACAAGTCTACACATTCTTTTCTTCCCGATGATTATAATTGGTAGACCTGGCTTTGACATCAGATGGCAGGACAATCGTGTGCTATCACCCTTCTGTGGACATCCCCTACAAACACACAAAACCCATCCCTCAACCAGATCTTCTGCATAATAATGAGGAAACACATGAGCAGATACTGAAAACCAAGTTAGAAGGAAAGCGCAAGCCTCTGGAGCAGGGGTCCATGACAGAACAACTGAGCAAGGTGTTCTTCACCACAAAGCATCGCTGGTGCCCGCACGGACAGTATCACAGTCGTCGTCGTAAGAAACTGAATCCTCCCAAAGACAGATGACTACTCTTGATTCTCTGAGCATCAAAGAAATTTTGCTGTGGGTCTTATTTTCCAGCTGAGAAAACGTACATGGTGTATTCATTAAGATGGTATATAGGAAAATAATAAAAATACCCTTTCATGTAAAAAAAAAAAAAGAAAAAGAAAAAATACCTATCTACCCACCCCTAAACCCCATAAAATTAGCCTTGTGCTGTCTGAGTCCTCAGGGTGTGAGCCTGTCCTGGAGTGTGGCTGATTTACCCAGAGACTCAACTGGAGAAACGCATCTCTCCTCTCCCAGCAGGCATCAGTACAAATGGCTTCTCAGCTAGAGATGGGGTTTGTGTTCACCTCCCTTCTCAGTGCTAGAATTTCGCTGGTTTGAATCTGCTGTCTAGTAGCCCAGGCTAACTTCAAGCTCATGCATGGCCCGTTTGCTTCCACCTTTAAAGTGCTGGTGCTGCAGACACACCTGGTTAAGGCATTCTAGTAACGCTGCATAACCAAGATGTCTCTGAAGACAGATGAAGTAACTGTCTTTCTGATTTGAATGACTATGCTCTCTCAGATAGAGCCTTTCAGCCGATCCATCCACATATAGGATGTTCACCAACACGGGTGGGAAACGCCACACAAACAAGAGAAATAAATAACAATTCACAGTACATGTTCCAAGTCTAACCCTGAGCGCAGGTGCAGCTTCCTCTACCATTTACTCCAATGCCTGCCAGTGATGCTCAAGGATTGCTTGGCAGCAGAAAGCTGCCACCTGCCCACCCTTGGCCCTGGTGACTGGCGCACTGTACATGCACAGCAGTACATACTGCACCCACCAATTAGATGTGCGGCTCGAGTGTGTGATTCAAGGTCATGGTGAAAATCTCAGTTTCAAGATTCAGACTACACAAACTTTACACTCCACTTCTAAGCTTCCTTATTTTGAAAGAAAAGCTTAGCAGAGGTACAAAGTGTGGAATTTGCCTGCACATACTGTTCTGCTTATGTCTCACACACCAGCCATGGCACCTCTGCTGTGACCTTCACTAGTGAGAATAAGGCCAAATTTCTCTCTTGAAAATACACTTTCACTTGCTTGATAATGTCGCATGTCAAGAATTTCCGAGCATGTTATTGTTTACAAGTATAGTTTTGAGTCGATTTTACTTTCAAATGCCTTTAAGACCTACCTTTGCTCTCTACTGCTCAGCTCCCATCACTTTCTCTCATTATCAGGCTTCTTGATTTTCACTTACAACAGACCCACACTGTCACCAGAGGTATTCCTAACTGCCAACCCCTCTCCTGCATTCAGCACCTGCCATGACCTTAGCTCCATCGGGGAGGTCTCATTAGTGTTGCCTCTCACAATATTCATTCTGTCCTCAACAGCAACTGGAGTAGAGTCATCTCCAAATTCTAATTTAGGAGTTTGGAGTTATGTGTTTGGGGAAAGAGCGTATGCTTCACATTGTACATGTGGAGGTCAGATGACAGCTAACTGTGGAGTTGGGTCTCTCGTTCCACATTTTATATGGATTCTGGAATGAAAGCTCAGGTCACCACGCTTGTGTGGCAAGTATCTTTGCGTGCTGAGCCACTGTGCCGGCCAAATGGCTGTTCATTAACATTGGGTGAATGTGGTTTTCTGGCCTCTTGTGTCCGCACTTCCTGCCACTGGTTTGAACACCGTTCCCCATGTGGCAGACTCCCTTCCGCTCTCCTTTGGATCTGTGACACACCTCAACTACACTGAACTTTATCACAGCACTTATTCTTTATTCCAGCAAAACAAATCTTTTTATACCAAAAGATTCTTACAAAGCCATTTAAAATGTTATCTCGAATACTGAATTTCTTTGAAGAGGTGGGTAACACCCTGCTTAGAAGCATGACCCTCAACTCCAGCATGTAGTAATGAATTACTGCTCAGCTTCGGATACTTTGTTTGTCCTGATGAAAAAGCAAGATAGTTCTGAACTGTCATGCCCTATGATCTTGATAGGCACGTGAAAGACGCTTATACTGATTTTGTGATTATTTTTAAAGATCTTATAAAAGGATGAACTGTATCTAGTAGATATGCTAGTATACTAGAAAAGAGAAACCATACTTAAATTCTGCCACTTAATAGTTTTCCAAGGATGAAGAGATTCAAAGGTGCATATGAATTATACACATGTATATATGCATTACGTATAACATATAAACACTTTAGATAGACAGACAAACAGACAGAATTAATTATCTAACAGGAACTGCATTGTAAAACTGATGGTAAACACCATAGCTCTGAAGTGGATCAGAGCTGAGAAAATTACGAGTCTCAAGTATTTGCCTTATGAATACTGTTAGTTAATTTTCTATTAAAGCCTGTTTCTCTAAAACAGATGGGGACTTTGACCAAATGCTCTATAAAAATGGTCACAAGAACAACTAAGAAAAGCAGTTTTGTGGCTACAGTAGACAGGTTGGATTTATGTAACAGTACCGAATACTACTCTATCTGTATCTATCTGTATCAGTAACTATAAATACTATTCTATCTCTATCAAAATTTCTGACATAGAAAAATCTACAGAAAATGTATAACTATAAAAAATACTATTTTTAAAAATACACTTTGTTTTAAAAAGAATAGTGAATGTTTTCATCAACCCCAGCAAATGTTATTCAACTTCATGTGTGACTTGTCCTTGAGCTATTTATCTTGAATAATATTTTTTAATAAATTACTATCTGTGGCCTCTAAAAAGGAAAGTGTATTTTAATACTCAAATTAAATATTTGTTGATTTTGTCACAAAACCAAACACATAATCCTGGCTATCACATCTCCTCTCTTGTGCAGTTCTGCGACTGACTAATGAAGTCTACTAATGACACTCTCCACTGCACCACTAAGGCCAGTACCCAGTACTGCTGGTCAGTCAGAAGTAGCGCCTGCACCACCGCAGACTCTGTGCCCTCAGTGATGGAGACTGGACACCACCACCCATGGCAGGTATTCCTTATCTGACAACAGGACAATGGGCTTTGGTAGTTCAGATTTATAAGCACATAAATAAGGAACCATGAGACTTGACGGAAACACTTATCAGCTCTGCCATGAAACCCTGCCAGAGTTATTTTGAAGCCTTTTAAACTGTCCATTTAAAAGGATTTCTTCATTAAAAGGCACTTACCAGTTTAGATTTAATAGGGTCAGTAATTGCCTCAAAGTCTTTGGACTGTGAAAAACAGGTTCACTAGCCTCCCAAAAAGTACAAAGACATATACTTTTCCACATTTGATGACTTTGATGTCACTACTTAAGTTTCTTCGAAGTTTCTTGACTAACCTTCAGATCCACTTTAGTGGCTAATATTATACTTATGATGCTACTTATATAATTATAATAATATTATTATTAATGGTTATGCTGAGTTAAAATTCCAAAACAAATATTCTCTCTCTATTGAAAAACACTGAAATGAAAAAGAAATTAAAGACATTCACTAAATAGTATGACTTCTACCAACGAACTTGTAAATGAGTAGTTTATTTATAAAACGGTCAGTTGTAGAAAGCCAAATACAAGTGTATGCAGAAACAAATACTGCATAAGGTACGATGTGAAGGCAGCCTAATCACTCTGATAATGCAAACTCTCAAGTACTCAAAGCTCCGAGACCATCATTGAGTGCAGGGCTCTTCTACCATGGTATAGCTTGGGGCATGGCTGGGATTTGACATTTTCTACAGCCACACGTAAAAAGCTCAAAGGAAACAGGCAGCATTGCTTTTAGTACTTTAAAACAAATATGTCAAAAGTATTATCATTTCTAGCATGGAACTAACCTACAATATGACTAAGCTACTTTTCTATGTGAACTTTTAGATGGTGTGCTCAACACCAACATCCAATGGTACATTAGAGCTGACTCCAATGTCTTAAGAGCCAACTCTGCCCAGCTCCACAGAGCAGGTATTGCACCACAATGCCATTGGTTTGATGAGTGACAATCACACAAGAGAAATGAATAAATACATCCAAGCCTTTCAAGAACTGCTTTACTAACACACTGCCTTTTGATATACCCCAAATTAGAGAAATCAATTCAACAGCTAGTCAGCCTGCTCCAATCAGTCACACATACTACAATTGCAGTACGCAGAGTACCATCTGCTATACCAGGCTATAAACACGGATTATACATAAAGACCTGTACTTCTATAGATAGAAACCTTCATGTTCTGATTCTCTAGTTTCCTAAAGAACAGTATGAAACATCCAAAGAAACAAGAAAGTATGACCTACTCACAGGAGGATTACACTGTAGCCATGAACAACACAGGCACATCTTAAATACATTCAAAGAGTTAAAAGAAACAACAACAACAAAAAAATCTCGTAACAAAAAATAGACAAATTCTTAGAAATATATACTGGCTGAGCACAAATCCACTACTAATCTAAAATTATTACCCTGAAAGTTAAAGTTTTATTTAATTTTGTTGTTGTTTGTTTTGATGGGTGAATAACTGAGTGGTGCCAAAACCAAGTCACATGACTCAAGCGTACCAAGTAGAAACAAAAAGAACAGCTCTGAGGTTCCCTGCTGTAGGGAGTTACAGGCTACTCTGAATCAAGAGAAAGAAAAAGGATGAAATTGCTTACCTCTGAGAACAGAGGATTTAAACTGTAAATTTAACATTAAGATTATTTACTTTTAAGATAGATTGATATTCAGATTTTGTCCAAATCACGTAAAAAATTTCACCATCGTTAAGAACTAAATAAGGAAGTAGTTAGTCACTGACTCCAAGTAGAGAAAACAGTGATAACTGCCTGCTTTTTACAGTTATTAATTATAAATAATTAATGTGTCTCTACACAGAGCCAAAGTGAAAAATAATATAACATATTTATTTAGCCAGAGGAAGCTCATATTCTTTCTAACGTGGCCTATACGGGAATTTTGGGTGACATTTTCCTACTTGGCTAGATAGAAATGGCCTAAGTAAAGGCTCATACAGTATTTTAGTTTATTTCATTTGTTTTAGATTGTTTTAATTTTCAAAATAGGTATGATGTTGAATTTTATTGTTATATTATTCCTCTGGGAAAGAGGTCAAAATGAAGGTTTTTCTGGTTACTGGCTCAAGGATATGCTGGAAAGAGTTTTGTTTTTGTGTTTTTGGAAAAGGTGATCAAAGTATTTACACCTACCAGAGTTATATGGATCAGATATGACAAACGGAGACCTCCAGAGGACTAGATTCCAGACAATCAAACAAAAAATATATCTGGATGATACGGAAATTTTGTTTTGAGATTTATATATTACAGAGAATAGAGCCTTGGTGAATTTCCTCAGTCAACATGCTGAACTGGCCTGCTTGAACTTCTGATGTCCTGGACTTCAACCAGATCTAGTCAAGTCACAGACATCAGAGACTAATAAATCCTGTATTCCCTACCTTTCCCCCCTTCATAATATCTCAATGCATATGTTTAACTTGAAGAAGTTATGAAGAGTCATCGACCCAGTCCCCTGGGCTTTAGGGCTGGAGAGGGTTATTAATAGATTGACTTTCTAGGGAATGTAAGCGAGATGATCATGCGAGCTGAGAGAAAATAGCAGGACCCTGCAGGGACATAGTGATGAGGCCAGAAGCTACAGGCGCAGCAGGAGAGCTTGAGGGATGATTTCTTTTTTAATATTTCCCACAAGTTAAAAGAAACCAAAAAAAATCTCGTAACAAAAAATAGACAAATTCTTAAAAATATAAACTGTCAAAACCGATCTAAGAGATCAGACTAAACTATAACAAACAAAATAGCAAATCGAAATTTAAAAACCTCCCAGCAAAGTAATTAAAACTATAAACAAAGATACAATGAGAAAGCAACAGATGGAGATCCCTTACATGTATATATAACAACCCCAATAAAATACTAGCAAGTCTGGACAGCAGTTATAGCACAGTGGTAGAGTGCCTGTCTGGTATGAGCAGAACCAAAATACTTGTAAATCAAATCCAGCAGCACAGCTAAAGGATAGCTACTAGACTGACACTAAGTGGTCAACAGTATGAAGTTAGTTGATGTAATACAGTGCCTTGCTAAAGTGAAGAAAACTAAAAGTCTGAGATCCACCTCCAAGGATGCTGGAAGGCACCTGACACATCCACTGTCTTTCAGGGGTTCAAACAAAAACTCCTACTTAAGCTAGGAGTGGGAGGGATTTACTTAGAATACTGAAGTATGCTATGAAAACCCACACTAACAGCACACTGTGGGAAGACTCAAGGCAGCTTGCTACAGCAGCAACAAGATCAAGGCACCTGTCTTTACCTTGCAGCCAGCACAGCCCTGGAAATTCCAGCCAGAGAAGGCAACTACACAAGAAATGCAAGGCATCCAGATGCAAAAGATGTAATACTACACACAGTCTCAGAAGACCTGATCTTACAGAATCGATCAAAACCTACTAAGATAAACTAACCTACCAATGCTGGAAGACACATGAATAAAAACCAGTTGTCTTTCTAACGCCACTCATAAATTCCAGAGGAAAAAAAATATTTATGCCGAGGAATGTGGAACACATGGAGGGAACTGAAGGGGCTGAGTAAAGGAGAGATGTCCCATGTTAGTGACTGGCTGAGTGAAAGAAAGATATCCTGTGTGAGTGAGTGACCGATACAGGAAAAATGTCCTGTGTTAGGAACTTGCATGTAATGCTCAGATATTTATTATCCATCAAAGTTCTATAGCTGATCCAGAAATGTACAGGAGATTATAACAGGTTCAAAATAGCCAAGACAGTATTGAAAAGGAAGAACAGAATTGAAGAATTCATACTTCTGGGTTCAAAACACAGTACAAAGCCATAACGTCTAAACTGTAGTACTAGTATCAAGACAGACATACAGACCAAACCAATGGAACTAATAGTTCAGAAAACACTTCATACATCTACATCCAACTTACTCTCTGTCCCATCCCTAAGCTACATCTCCCAACTAGCAAGCTACCATTTAATGGCAGGTGTTTGGAAAACTGAACATTAGCATACAAAGTTCAAAGAGACTCAACATCACACTATATATAAAACTAACTCAAAATGGATTAAAGACCCAAAACTATAAAGCAGATACAGGAAAATCATAGTGTCAATCTTTATGACATGATCTTAATGCTGGCAAATGGACTTTTAGATAGAACATCAGAGACATGAGACACAAACAATACATAGTGGACTCCACCCACATTAAAATCTACTTCCATCAAATTATATTATCAAGAAATTAATAATCTACAGAAAGGGAAAGCACAGTTTTAAATCATATATCTGATAAGGACTTTATCTACAAAAAGAATTATTACACTCACGAAGAAAACAACAAACAAAGAGAAAAGTAAGAAAAAATATATGAACAGACACTTCTACCTATAGAAAAAAAAAATTTTTTTTTTTTAAAAAGGACATTAAGTGAAAGGATCAGAGGTCGGTGACCTGAGCAGACCTTGGGGACAAATTCTGCAGCCAGTCTCACAACACTCAGAGAAAGCTCCACTCCCAGGCACTCTAACACACCCAGGATCCTAAGAATCCGAGATGAGGAGGACACATCTGTCACAACACTGGGAATAACTGGACCTGGAGGGCAAAATGCAAAAAGACCCTAACCCAGAACATCCAGAAAACCCAGGACACAATGAGAAGACCAAACCTAAGGATAATAGGTATAGAAGAGAGTGAAGACTCCCAATGTAATGGGCCAGTAAATACCTTCATCAAAATTATAGAAGAAAACTTCCCTAACCTAAAGAAAGTAATGCCCGTGAACATACAAAAAGCCGACAGAACTTCAAATAGACTAGACCAGAAAAGAAACTCCTCCCATCACATAATAATCAAAACACCAAATGCACTAAACAAAGAAAGAATTTTAAAAGCAGTAAGGGAAAAATGTCAAGTAACCTATAAAGGCAGGCCTATCAGAATTACACCAGACTTCTCACCAGAGACTATGAGAGCTAGAAGATTCTGGGCAGATGTCATACAGACCCTAAGAGAACACAAATGCCAGCCCAGGCTACTATACCCAGCAAAACTCTCAATTACTATAGATGGATAAAACAAGATATTCCTTGACAAAACCAAATTCACACAATATATTTCTACAAATCCAGCCCTACAAAGGATAATAGATGGAAAACATCAACATAAGGAGCAAAACTACACCCTAGAAGAAGCAAGAAAGTCATCTTTCAACAAACCCACACAAACCTAATTCCACCTCTTACAACAAAACCAACAGGAAGGGACAATTACTTTTTCTTAATATCTTAATATGAAAATTAATATTACCAATATATCCTAATTTATTGAAATTCAAAAATGTGAGGAATTAGAAATTTGTTGACTGTCATCCAATGGTCTCTCTAATTTGGTAATTAGAGA
>JADRCD010199743.1:10278-25654 GCA_019843815.1 Montemys delectorum
GGTAATTAGAGAAATAGGTGCCATATTGTACAATCCATATACACTTTCTGTTTGTTTGTAAGTAACAGTGTCTTGCAGTGTACAACATAAGGGTCTAGAAACATTGTTTCTCCTATCTCAGCCTCTATTAGCATTCTTGTTTATTTCAGTTTTTACACTATACTATGGTTTTCAGAACAGCTTACATATTTCAAAAGTATTTATACAGCCAAAAGAAACATAGACAATTAAATTGAGAGGTGGCTTGTAAGAGAACAACAAAGAGTGAGACTGAATGCTTTGCTTGATGTTTGTAAGTCTTGTATCAAGTTTGAAGAGGAGAACTTTATAAGTTACTCTTTCTCTGAGATGAATGCTTTTCCAAATTATCACAACCAATGAACCAGATTCTTACCCTCTCCTAATGTCTGTGCCACTCTCCAAGCAGAACCACTGTTCATTGAAACAGCTGGTGAATGACTATATGGATAGACCATCTTAATACACACACCATTTCGGATAGACCATCTTGGTACATACACCATTTCTTAAATGAATGTGGGCTGAGAATGAAGACAATAACTCTAGTCAAATAGCTTTGACCATAGCAGGAAAGGCACAGTAGAATTGTCAACTCTTAGCTTAGCTACTAGGGAGGTAATATCCTTGGGTGATGTGAGGGGCATTGAAGTACAACCTTATTGCAATCAACTCCAATGTCTAAAAATTGTTCTTATTTTGGGCTTGTACCACAGTAAGAGCTAAGATTTTAAACTCTACTAAAAACAAAACAAACAAACAAAAAGACTTTATCTATTTATGTTCATTAAAAAAAACTAGTAATGATGTATTATTTGAAAATATACAGCTACTATGTTTGGAGTTTAAAATTAATATTGAGAAAAACATGTATTCTCAGTATTGCTACAGACAAGCATCTACATAAGACTGTTTAATTGTTTTATATCAAACAACTTTTATACTATTCATTTTTAGTGTTACAATATTTTATAAATTTTAAAGAATGTGACAAAATAAAAAAAGGTATTGCAGGTATTGAAGGGGGGGTCTCTGGGAGGAGTTGGGGTACAAAAGGGAAAGAAGAATGTGATGTAATTCTATTTACTTAAAATATTTTTTTAAATGTTGACAAATTCAGATAAACTGAAATTATGTATCTTTTCTCCTCATAATGCAATAAAACTTAAATCAATTTAAAAAAAAAGGACACTAAGTTAAAACTTTGTGACTAATGTCTAGGAATCTTAGACAGAGAAAGGACACTGAGCAAAGTAGGTGAGAAGATTAGGAGAGCGCATCATGGAGCAGAGGACTGCTGCTTGCCAAGGGCTGGAAACTAATGAATCCTGGTTATCTTTTGAGTTGATGTAAAGATTGGAAACTTGACAAGGTGATAAATAAACTTGTGAATGTAATCAACCTGTGAGTTATACACCTTAAAATGACTAACTGTATATGAAAGCAATTTTGTTTTAAAAAAAGAAACCATATGTAATATATAATACTACATTAATAAATAGTACATAGAATATATATATATATATATATATATATATATATATATATTAGGTCTTTGATCTGTCTGGAGTTAGTTTTTGTAGGACGTGATAGATATGGGTCTAATTTCCTTCTTCCACGTTTGGTGTTCTCTGTGTTTCTTGTATCTGGGCGGACGTGTTTTCTTTATTGGGGAAGTTTTCTTCTATGATCTTGTTGAAGAATTCATCTATACTATTGACTAGGGATTCTTCTCCCTCGTCTACACCTACAGTTCTAGGACTTGTTTTTTGTCATAGTGTCTCATACGGCCTATGTGCCCTTTTCTGTGTTGTAAAATTTTTTGATATGCCTTGATGGTTTGGCCTAGAGCCTTTGAATTTTCTAGTTGCGTTGTTGGGCTTTTCAATTCACTCTTTAGTCAGCTTGAGTCCCCTTTGGTGTTTCTATCTCCTGACTGAATCCTGTCTCCATGCCCTGATTGCCTTCATCCTTCTCACAGTCCCATGCTTGTGGTTTCCTGGGCATCACTCTGGCATTTATCCTCCTCAATCAAGCTCTCTCTCTTCAACATCACTGAACTGTTTCTTAGTGTCTTCTTTAAGCTCCGTGAATGCCTTGATGAAGTTTATGATTGCCCTTTTAAACTTTGGCTACAGGGTTCATCTAGTTAATGCTCAGCAAACATTTCTGTAGTGCTGACAGATTTTTGAGAGAAGAAACTGGCTTAATCTTTCATATTGTTGATATTTCTGCATCTGAGTCTGACAGGAACAAAGTAGTTTGGGTGAAGAGAGGATCTATAAGTGTGTTGGGTCTAGAGGCTGAGTGTGACTGGAGTATTGGGGAGAAGGCATGAAAGTTGGGAAACCAGATCCTGGAGGAGGAAATGGAAGTCTGGACGGGTGGAGTGGCTGAAAGCAGTGCAGAGGGACCTGTGGGTGGGTGCAGGGTGGGTAGGACCCAGCACCTTCTTTACTTTTAAACATTTAAATAAATCATCCTTTTAACCATATGCTTGATCTGACAACCTCTGTATAAGACTATTTTCTGAGTCATCCACGTTCACTTTTATTCATTATCTTTTAAATAAGTAAGTTTTTGCTTTCAGTTCCCACCATTACATTGACCCCTTGACCAACACTAATGATGAATAATCCATTCAGCACATGTAGCTACTACTTTACAAAAACTTACACTCCATCATCTTTTATAGCTATCTCCTGAGAGGCTCTGACAGTACCTGACTAATACAGATGTAGAGGCTCACAGCCATCCATTGAACTGAATACATGGTCCCCAATGAAGAAGTTAGAGAAAGGTTCTATGGAGCTGGAGGGTTTGCAGCCCCTTAGGATGAACAACAATATGAACTAACTAGTACCCTCAGAGCTCCCAGGGACCCAACCACCAATCAAGGACTATACATGGTGGGACTGATTGTTCTGGCAGCATGTGTATAGTAGAGGATTGCAAAGCTGATCATCAATAGGAGGAGAGGACCTCGGCCTTGTGAAGGTTTTGTGCCCCAGTGTAAGGGAATGCCAGGGCCAATAAGTGGGAGGGGGTGTGGTGGCAGGCATGGGGATGGGGGAGGCAATAGGAGTTTGTTCTTATTGTTTTTGTTTGTTTGTTTTTTGGAGAGGAAACTGGGAAAAGAGAAATTTACATGTAAATAAAGAAAATACCTAATTAAAAAAAAATAAAAATAAAATTACCTAACCACTGCCCACAAAAAAAAAAAAAAAGCTCTTCTCTACAAGGTGTTTTGTAAAACTAACCCTCTTTGCAGATACACTTCCTCCCTTGATAGCTATTCTTGGTTGCCAACTTGACTACATCTACAATTAACTAAAACCACCAATCGAGGGCACACCTGGGAGGAGATTTTGCTTAATTTGAAATAGGAAGATCTAATCCAGTTGAAACAGGAAGACACACCTTTTTTTTTTTTTTTTTTTTTTTTAATTTAAGTTCTGCTTACTATCCCCTCCCTGTCACTTCCTCCCACAATCCTCTTTCCCCACCCTGGCATATCAAGTCTCTTGGAGGCTAGGTGCATCCCTCCCACTGAGGCCAGACCAGACAAAGCAGCCAGCCCAGCTAGAAGAACATGTCCTATGTACAGGCAACAGCTTTAGGAATAGCTCCTGCTACAGTTGTATGGAACCCACATGAAAACTAAGCTGCACATCTGCTACATATGAGCAGAGAGGCCTAGGTTACTTGACTGTTGGTCTTCCTGTGGAATTCCTATCCCCTTTGGGCGCACAGTCCTTCCGATTCTTCCATAAGAGTTCCCAAGCTCCATTGACTGTTTGGCTGTGGGTGTCGGCATCTGTCTGAGTCAACTATTCAGTGGATCCTCTCAGAACAGCCATGCTAGACTCCTGGGAAGGCACCCTTAATCCAGATCTTCTGAGCTTGGAATTGCCACCCCTAATCTGAGCCACACCTCCTGCTAGAAGCCTACATAAGGTCAAGGAAGAAGGAAGCTTGTGCTCTGGGCCTGCTTGTTCTCACCTAGCTAACAAGCCCAATACTTCACTGGCATTAGAGCCTGCTTCTTCAGAATTCCAGTCTATACTGAAAAACCAGATGAGACAGACATCCAGCCTCATGAACAGAGCAACTACTGAATTCTTGGAATTTCTCTTCATGCCAGCCATTGTTGGATTAGCTATACCACAGCCTGTAAGTGATTCTAATAAATCTCCCTCCCATTGAGAGAGATTCATTCTGTAAATTCTGTTACTTTATAGAACCCTGACTAATACATTCCCTCTGCTCCTATTTCTGCTCTGACTCTCTTAGTCCCGCTCCCTCTTAGCCTGACAGCAGTAGCCAGGATTCTGTCCCCACTTTCCCCCAGCCTTAGAAGAGCTTACTTCAGCTTCATACACCACCAGCAGCTTACTAGCTATCACTGATCATCACATGCAGGACTACTTGGCTTTCTAATAGTCCTCCCAATCTTATAATTGTAACTGGGAACTATTGTCCTGGCTTCTCTAGTTAGATATAAAACCACTTTCTTTCTGTTGTTCTAATTTCCTTACATCTAAAACTCAACTCCCAAACTAACTAGTTCTTCTAAGATGCCCATATTTGCTTATATACTGTGTCAGGAGCCATCATAGAAGCTAAAAACTAGCAAGTAATCTTCCTGAGATGAATCCACCTTGGATTAAAATCTATGATAAATTTACCCCAGTAGGCAAGGTCCAGGAGAAATTCATTTTAGGAAAGATTCCTGCTATTAATATGCTTTTCCTGTTATTTTAAATTTATATAACAATCACTAGGCATTATCCCACCCTTTTTAGCAGATCTCTGCAGAACAACAAAGATGCACTGTCTTGTAGTGATGCTATATAGACAAATAGCTGATTTCTTAATCCCTAATGATGATCCTATAAGCATTCTTAAAATTATATTAATAATTATTATGCTCTTTCATAGTGGGACTGATACTAGTTTCTCTCAGATAATCAAAACTGCAATGAGAACTCTGCTAGTCTTTAGTGTCATGAGTTAATTGCTTCTGAGATAGCAAGCAGGCATCTACTACTCAGAGCAAATTCCTAGAGGTTGTCAAACCATTAACCAAAGGTCATAAAAAGGGAACTAGTGATATACTATAGGTTCTAGGACAGAAGATAAAATATTCACTAATAGCTTGGTCACAAAAAGTTTTTAACTCTCCATGAACCTGTTAACCTTGGGACAGATGATGAATGTTTACTGAGATAATTGTTCCTAATGGATATGCATGTAAACATTCTCTATTGTAAACTTTTTGTTTGTTTGTTTTGGTTTTTTTTTTTTTGGTTTTTCGAGACAGGGTTTCTCTGTGTAGCCCTGGCTGTCCTGGAACTCACTCTGTAGACCAGGCTGGCCTCGAACTCAGAAATCTGCCTGCCTCTGCCTCCCAAGTGCTGGGATTAAAGACTTGCGCCACCACTGCCCAGCTGTTGTAAACTTCTTATTTGATTTATGATTTGAATTTATATGTAAACCTGTGATGAACTTTTTACCATGTGATCATGTATTCTGAAAGATGTGTAAGTGCTGATGGATGACAAAGAGAGGAGAATCTTTTTCTTGAACCGCTTTTCTTAGCCCAGATGCCCTTAACTGCTTGTTTCTCCTTTTTCTTAGACATACCCTTATCCCCTTTTTTTCTTAAAAGCCCCTTTCCCCTTTTTCTTAGAGAGCTTTTATAGGAAACTTTTTACAACTTAGAAATAATCACTAAAATCACTTTTCAAAGAGTTCTTTTTTCTTCCTGCAAGCCCTACAGTTAGAGCCCCACAGTTCCCTGGGGAGATAGAACAAAGGCTACTTTACTTAATCTCCTGCTGTTTTAGGACCAGGTGCTAAACAGTTTCTCACCTCAGAGGAGCTCAGAAGGCAGGTCAGCTACTGAAGCACAGTGACTCAGACTTAAGGCAGGAAAATGTTTTATTAGTATACAGCAACCCTGAGTATCTCCTAAGACCACGCCGCCGACCTCCTCCTGTGCCTCAAGAAGAACCAACAAGAAAGTGCCTCAGAACTGAACAAGCAACTGAGTTAACTAGACTCAGTCTAAACTTTGGACAGTAGTGTTTTCTTGTTCATTGATGTTTTTCAAATAAAAAATAACTGTCTAAGAATGGGCCATGACTTTGATGTCCCAGTCTCTTCTGGGGCCAGGAAGGAGCGGTTCCTTAAGCTCTCACAGAATCCAAAGCAAGTCTGGACTGTAGAAAATGGTCCTAACAGCATCATGGTACTTTTTAAAAGACAGACTTACTAAAAGATGTAATCTCTTGAATATTTTGTTTACAGTTTGTGCATTTGTTACTTAAATTCTTAACAGAACAAAATATTTTTTTAAAAAAAAAAAATTTGCTGCCATCAAACATACAGATTAAACCAAGCAACCACTGATGCCTACCAGAACATTCATGAGTGGACTACACAGTAGCTTATTTCTGCAGAAAACAACCTTCCAAAATGAAAGACTCTGTCATGAATTTTCAGCACCACTAATAAATCTCAATACATTAAGCATTTATGTTTTTAAATGAGGCCCTCAAGTGATAGGGAAACAAAAAGAAAAACCAAGTTGCGGGGATGGGATTGCTGTGCTCCTTCACTGCCTAGAGAAATAAAACTGCAGCACAACAGACAAAGGGAATAGGAACTGGGAAAGTCATGGCTGTGGCTCAGATCACCCAGAAGACATGAGTCTGGTGTGAGTCCTGATGCGCGCCATAGAGTCAGCCCTGTAAGCAAATCTGAGAGGCTACAGCAGCTGTTAACTCACTGAGGGTCGTCCTGAGCAGAAATGGACCTACCTGGCTGATCCCCGAGGCAGGGATCTTGTAGGACTGCATCTTCTGCTTCAGCAGCTCTGCATCACTGTGACGGAATGGGCACCCTGACAACAAAACACAAGCCAGCAGAACAACAAGGTTATTTACCAGGCTTAAGTACAGCACCACACTCGAGTGGCTGCCGAAGGGCCCTTAACCATCTAACAGCTTATTAATAAAAAGTCAATTGCCATAGGTGCAACCGCTTTCCTCTCTATCTAAATGGGGATTTAGCTGCTGTGTTGTCAGGATTCTACAGGCTCAAGAGTTAGGTAAAACAGTGCAGCACTCTCAGGCTCACACAGCCGCTCACTGGCAAGAGGGAAACAGTTTTAATTTTGCTGCTCTCGTCCCACACATAAAATCACCAAGTAGCCATTACAGTTTACCTAAAAATTTGATACTCTCATAATGTAGTTTGAAAATTTTACATAAAGGTGTAGAAGAGAGGGGCTATAGATAATAGAAATAAAATATCCAAACTCAGAGGAATGAGATTGGTGAACAGCATGGACAACCAGGAACTGTTAAAGAGAAACATTACACACACACTGTGTATTTGCAGCATGTATTTGTGTCATCACTGTATTTCATGAGCAAAATAAAAGAATGGACCACTAGAAATTGGCACGAAGAAAAACAGAGGCTGTTTAAGTACAAAGTAATACACAGACAAGATAACAGGGAGTAATGGCACATTTTATATGAAATCAGTGGAAACTGGGGGATAGAAACATAATGGAAAAGAGCCAGGAAGCCAAAAAATTCATTTATGGAACAACTTAAGTATAAATAAAGCCTCCATTGTAACCCCAATGATCTCTAAAACTATGAAAACTGAAAAACTTATAGCATATCCTTTAGCCAGACTTAAACAAATACATTTTAGTACAAGGAAACACTTTGAGAAAACATATGATATATAGTAAACACTCTGGCGTTCTTGGTAGGTCAACTACACAAGACTGACTGGATGGGCTATACAAATGGAACACAGTGAGTTATTTAAGATAAAAACCCTAGAGATGAAGTGGTGATGTGAAGAGGAGTGGGTCTGGGAGGAGTGAGTGGTGAGGAGGGGTGGACCTGGGACGAGTTAGGGGAGTACTGAGGATGAATAAGATCAAAGAGTGGGAATACATGTATGAAACTCTCAAAGATTAAAAATATCTTACTGAATTTTTTAAAAGAACCTATCTTTGCAGCATCTGAGTTTGAAATATAGGCAAAAAAAATCCCATGGAGAAAGAAGCGATGGTGCACATGGTAATTATTGGTTATTTCCAGAAGAACTAAGGTGCATGAGAGAGAGAGAGAGAGAGAGAGAGAGAGAGAGAGAGAGAGAGAGAGAGAGAGAGAGAGAGAAACTGAACAGAGACACCCAAATTATACTTGACATGGTGAACTGACCCAGCCAAGAGTCCTGAAAGACAAAACCAGTAAGAAACTGGAGAAAACTCCAAGAAGGTTCTTTTCCCGATATGCTCGCTCAGAAGAACTCGGAGGAAGTAAGCCAGTACTTGGCCAAGCTGTGTCACTTTAACAGATAACATTCCCTGTTCCTACTCTTCACTTCAAAGAGAATGATCTTCAGGTTGAACAAACAAAATAATAACAGACAGGTGAACACACCCCCAGCTAGCATCAGTGTTAAAAGAGCAGAGTGATGTAGCTGTCAGAGACGATAGGCCAGAATACAGTTAGACCTACATAGATTCATAACTAGTTGATCAACTACTCTAAGCAGCATCAGGTGATGAAGTCAAATCAATGTAGGTGAGTGATAATTTTATTAATAAGAAAACAAAAGAGGACACATGTCCAATTTCTGGTTGAGCATATAATGAGGTCAGATGTTACTTCTCTAAACTAAATAAGAAAAAAATACCCTATTTATCCTGAAAAAAAATCAACAACAAAGAAATAAGGTTTCAAGGCATATTTGAGAATCCTGTAATTGCAGAGATTCAGACGACGAAGAAACTCCTGATCAGAACTCTATTACAGCCAGTTAACTCTAACCCTAACCCTAACGCTAACCTAGTTGGAAGAGCCAACTGACTGATGCATGATTAAAGTCTCAGCATAAACACATCTCAGAGTGGCTCAAGAGTACAACATTAGGACAGCTTAATACGTCTCTGAGTTTTACATCCAGAAAATCTATCATCTCACAGTGTTTACCACATAGATAAATATAAATGAATAAGTAAACAAGGCTTCTACAGAGGGAAGGAAACATTCTGTTCTGTTGAAGAATCTACCTGAACAGAGAGCCCTTGCCTGGTCTACTGCAACCTGGGGACATTCTTGGGGAAGAGAGGTAGGTGCCCAGCAAGCCTATCTCAAGGAAAGAAAACCTGCAAAGCACTGGAGAGGCTCAGTGTGAAGATGCTGGCCGAGCAGGCAGCAGACTTACAATGGTAGGATTGCTGGGATGAAGAGACCAGGCTTAGAACACTGTGACTCATATGCTAGAGAAGGACAGCATGCAAGAACAGATGTCAGTGGACAGACACAAATCCTTAGCAGTTTTAAGAGATACAGATTCAAAACAAAATTTCCATAGAAATTAAGAACTTGTTTCCTGCCTATTGCCTCCGAGATGCACCTCTTACTAGTATACATACAGTGACGCCCATGATGGAAAACATCTATCAAGCAAACAGAAATGGAAAACAAGCTAACTCCGCTATTCTGGTGTCTGAAAAAGTGGAGACCAAGGCCAGAAGTAATCAGAAGAGATAAATGAGATCACTGCATATTAATAAAAGGAGCAACTCATCAAAGAGATACAATTATAAATATGTGTATACCAAATGTTGAGGCTCCCAATATCTTAAAACAAATATTGATAAACATAAAAGGACATATAGGCCATAATAAAATAATTCTGATTCCCCACTTTCATCTCTAAATAGATCATCTAACCCAAAAACCAACAATGAAGCTTCAGATTAAACTGCATTATACTCAAATGCATATAACATATTACAAAGTATTCCATCCAGAAGAAACAGAACAAACAATTCAAGTAGCAATCATGGAACCTACTCAAAACAGACCGCATCCCATGCCACATATATTTATAGCAACTTGATTCATATATACAGTATGGAAGTAATCAAGATGCTCTTTAATAGGTGACAAAATTAACCTGGGATATATCCAAACAATGGAATATTATTCACTGGGGGAGGGGAGGGGAGGGGAGGGGAGGGGAAGGGAGGGGAGGGGAGAGGAGAGGAGAGGAGAGGAGGGGGGAGGGGAGGAGGGGAGGGGAGGGGAGAGGAGAGGAGAGGAGAGGAGAGGAGAGGAGGAAATTCTAAAAATATTGTTTGTGATTGCCCAGTTTTTAACAGCTTAAAGGTATGTTCTTTTCATGGTGGTTTCATTTAAGATTCTAAAACAAAACAAAATACTGGCATCTGGTTACAGCAAGCTCTGGCAAACTAGAAAGGTTACTAATATAAACTATTAATCATTCCCTGACATACCAGACAAAATGGAAAGCTTTTAAAGATGTGGAGATGTGCTGGTTGAATTATTTTAGAAGGTATGTTGCTGAACTGAAAAACGTGTGTGTGTGTGTGTGTGTGTGTGTGTGTGTGTGTGTGCAACTTAGGCAAAGTGACATATACCCTTGACACTGGGACTTGTTAAACAGCATACTTAATCTCTGTTAATCAGATGACAATAATAAGACAAACAATACACTGTTCCTATGCACAAGGCCTTTTGAACATCAACGAAGTGTGCCATTCTGAAACTAGGGTTTCCCAACCTCACACAGCTTTAAAACTCCTCTATCCCAAGCTCCTTCCAGAACACAAGACAAGAAGAGAGAATGAAAGGAATCCTACTGCAGCAGAAGCCGGGCACAGGCCGAGTGAGCTCAGCAATAAGACAAATCACTGTCAGAGTAATGGGGATCCAACTTGACACAGACAAGCTAGGCCCTTCACTAATGCAGCCGGCCACTCAGCAGCATCCAGCACAAGCACTTACCATGATAATCCCCTTGGCCTGGTGGGTTGGTCAGGATAATCTTCATGCAACTGAAAGGTGTATAGTCTGTCCTCTTGCCTTCCTTTCCAAAGCTATGTCGGATATTGTAAGAGTAACCTTTATCAAACTGAAGAGATAGAGAGACAAAGAGAGCACATCAGTCAATACAGTAGTAATGCCATCAGTGATATCAGCTAGGATCAAAGAACAAAGTGACGCAGGGTTCAAGGACACACTCCATTGGCAGTAGGCATGCAGCAGGAGGATCTGCAGTCAGTATTGGAGCCTGAGAGAAACAACTCACCGTTCAGCAAAGCCACGATTAAGAATTGATTGGAATATGTTTTCCCCCTGCATGGAGTATTTCATTAAAGTATATAAGGACTAAGCGAAAACAATAAAGTTGTCGGAGCTTTGCTTCATCCACCAAGTATGTGTGAGTGTGTACCTACTTTACACTAGTTGCTGACCCCATATCTCCTCCTTGGATCCTGAACACACTGCCAGAGCTGGCCTCTGACAATCTGTGTATCTCCTGGGTCTTTGATTTCTCTCTCTCTCTCTCTCTCTCTCTCTCTCTCTCTCTCCCCCCCCCCCCCCCCCCCCCCCCCCCCCAGAGGGGGGGGGGGGGGGGGGGGGTGTCCTGTTACTGCTATGCTCCCTGGTCTCTGAAGTGTACTAAACAAACTTCTTAAATAACAATACAAACTTTCTCAGGGAGGAGACAGTGAAAGTTGTTATCATCTGCCAGTCTCTGGTATCTGACGAAGATAATTCCCAGCAGTTCTGGGCATATGAGAATCTACAGGCCAGTGTCCAATAGCTTACAAACTATGTGTAATATTTTGTTTCCAACTTATTACAGTCTCTTGCCTACTTTAAATGATCACCAGTTATTTATTAACAAGTAATGCAGTCTAAATGTTTGAATAGCTGTTACACTATCATTGTTTGGGAATAATAGCAAGGAAAAGATGTTTTTCCAAATACTTCAATCTGAGGGTCACTGAGTCTAAGGATGTGAGAGCACACAGCCATGGAGAGCTAACTGTCTATGCACAATGACGAGATTAATCTGTTGCAGAATAGAATAATCAACCTACATTCCTGCATTTGATTTCGGGGATTATACTGGGTGGGAACCCTCTCCTCTTCCTAAGCTGTCCTTCAGTAGCTACATCATGACTCAATACATACGAAATGCCTCTTCAAATAATTAACGCTGCCTTCTGCATTTCCCTCTGCAACTGCTTCCTACCTGGAAGCCCTGCCTCTGTGTTCCTAAGAGGCTTATGAGATGCAAGGGACTTTCAGTGAATGAGATGGGGGGGGGGGGGGACTTAACAGTCACTGAAAGGCACTTAGGCACCACCAGGCATGCTGCTGGGTGCTTTCAAAAGATTGGTTCAGATAATCAGTCTCCCTATAGGGGTACACAAGAGGACACTGTAGTTCAAAGAGAAGAAGCAATGAAACACAACACAGACATTAAATAATTAGCAAACTTGAAAAGCAAAGTTTTATTCCAAAACCCAAGTTCTTTCCATAACACTGCAGGTCATGGTTTGAATATGCTTAGCCCAGGGAGTGGCACTATTAGGAGGTGTGGCCTTGTTGAAGTAGGTGTGTCACTGTAGGCTTTATAAGACCATCATCCTAGCTTCCTGGAAGCCAGTCTTCCACTAGCAGCCTTCAGATGAAAATGTAGAGCTCTCAGCTCCTCCTGCACCATGTCTGCCTAGATGCTGCCATGCTCCTGCCTTGATGATGATGGACTGAATCTCTGAACCTGTAAGCCAGCTCCAATTAAATGCTGTCCTTATAAAAGATGCCTTGGTCATGGTGTCTGCTCACAGCTGTAAAACCCTAACTAAGGCACTGCATTTCCTCAATGATAAGATATTTAAAAACTGTAGGTTCCAATGACATCGTTTTAGGTGTGACTTCTTTCTTTCTTTGGTACTTCATCTTGGAGGTTGGAGTTAGAGGCAGTCCCTTCCACAGCTCTAGGGTGCTTCCCTGTGGGTACCTATACTCCCTTAGGCTGTTTCTCTTCGCTGTGTATCTGATTTCCACTATACTCACTCAGGTTTATCTTGTGGCTTGTTATCCTGTACTCTGCACTGAGGTGAACAGTTGCTCCTAGGATATCCAGCTCCATACCAGTGTGCAAGAAAATGGACTCACCAACCCACATGGCAGGACTTGGTGGTCTACTACAGCACTTGAAAGTGGATCGCCCCATTTTCACGCTCCTATTAAATGTTTCCAGTGCCTGATAGTTGGTGCTTTTCTAATTCCACTATTAGGTGATGTCCATAACCCATTGGTCAAGCAATGACAGACAATGTACCTTTGATAATATGTTTGGTTAGAGAAACATTCAATGACACAGTATTAGTAGGTAAAGCCTAACTTTACAGAGAAGGAATAAAAATTAAATGTCTCACTTGGGCGAGAACGATGAGAACAACAACTAAGTTTCTGAAGTGAATATCAGACCATGACAAATGGCAGACCATAAAAGGTCTTCCTATAACCAGAGGAGAGTCTTAGACTATGCCCTGCTTTCACTACTTGATACGTTCACAAGCTTTCATAACGAAGTTATTAGAAGCTGTGAGGGGTTCACAGAGCACATCAAGTGTTCCTCCATGGCACCTAGGCAATACTTGCTAAGTCCTGAGAAGCCACAGAGGACACGTAACGAGTTATCTCCAAAGGGCAAAAATCTTCAGAGTTCTGAATCTAACAGTCAGAATAAATGCCTATAAAAGGTTACACTTTATTTCTGTGCTTCTTTAAATAAAATGCATATTCCAGGAAACTGAGGCAAAGGGTTCTTGAGCAAATTTTCATGTGAAATTACTAAGCATAACACTAAAAGTATTTCATAGACAGAAATAAAAAATAGGGGATTTTTTTAGTTTAAAAATAATTGTGCCAATGGGCAACAAACTGAAAGCCTGAGTGGACAGGGCAGGTCTAGGCTCCATCTGCATTAAGCGAGCACGAGGCACACCACTATGGCAGAGTTGCCGTTTGCTCTCCACTAAGGCTCACTATGAAAGTGATTCAGCAAAAATCAGGGGTGTTGGGGATCCCAGGCTATGCAGTCAGTAAGGCAACTTAAAAGGATATAACTTCAGCTCATCTTTCCAAACCCATGCCATACTCCTGAGGTTTCTTTCCCTTAACGTTACATCCACTGACTCCACTTATTCTCTGGCTGTAAATGCTCACTTGCTGACGTGACACTGTGCCCTGTTCTATGATAAGGCCTCATTCTCTCTGTTCTAGTAGTTCCTAAAGGAAATCTTTTGATGTTGCTTTACTGTCCAGATCTGCTTTTAATTCAGTAACATTATGGTGCCACAGCTCAGATCTGACGGCCACCCTTGGTCCCTCGTTCATAAATGCCAACCCAAAAATTCACACCGAACCTTTAACTCCATCCACACTCAGGTGTGGGCAAGAGTCCACTGGTGCATGATGGAAGCTGTCTTCACTCCTAAGATTCTGAGCACAGATGCCTATGGACTGGGTCATCTCAGTAAGCTTATCACAAACTTAAAGCACTGAAAATGAAAACCGCACTTAACAGACCTACCCTACCAAATGTCAGCACTTGACAGGACATGCCCTGGAGTGATGAGATGTTGGCCTTATGGCTGTGGGCTGACTAGGAACCACAGCCCACTGCCCTGCCAGCTCTTCCATGAGAGCACACAAAAGCAGATGATTAGAATTTCTCCTCAGGGATAAAGCAATAATGACTTAAAAGCATTTCCCAAAAGTAAGCACACTCAGGTTCTTCTGGGTGACCACCATCCTGTCTGCGTTTCACGCATGTCTGGCTGCTGTCCACTTCCGCCCAAGACTATCCCTATTTTAATTTGTCTGGTCACTTCACTCCATAGTATCAGGCAAACAAAAACAGATTTATGTCTTAGCAGTAAGACACGTATCATGTACGCCTGTGTTTGCATAAAGTCGCCATAAGCTTCAACCTGCCTTGCACACCATACAAATCCTAACACTACACTTCTTCCTAGATACAGGGACAAAAAGGCCGAGTAACAAAGTTCATTAACCTCAATGGGTATAAATATGTAATTACAGGATTCAAATATGTCTCATACAGAAAGAATATATGCTCAGAGTTGTAATGTAATGAGAGCAGTGTATCACGTTCTTATGTAAAGGACACACAAGCAGGATTCACTACAAAGGGGCAGCTTACCACACGGCAGCAGAAGGACTATGGAAGGAGAGAAGCACTTCTCCCTCCCGTTTTGGTGGTGTGCTGCAGGACAGGTTACTCCACCTTGCGGACAGAGATGAAGGTTCTGAATCAGAGCCCAAAACCCTGTGGTCGCCCTTGTAAGCACACGTAACAAATCATTGACAGAACGTGTTCTCAGCAAAGCCGGAAGATGGCTGTACCGGGGAGAGCCATGAAGACTCCACTGTGTGGGGGAGAGCCATGTAGACTCCACTGTGTGGGG
>JADRCD010199744.1:3512-23634 GCA_019843815.1 Montemys delectorum
TATACAGGGTGGGACTGATTGTTCTGGCAGCATGCATATAGTAGAGGATTGCAAATTTGATCATCAATGGAAAGAGAGGACCTCGGCCCAGTGAAGGTTCTGTGCCCCAGTGTAGGGGAATGCCAGGGCCAATAAGTGGGAGAGGGTGGAGGTGGCAGGCATGGGGAGAGGGGAGGCAACAGGGCTTTGTTCTGGTTGTTTTTGTTTGTTTGTTTGTTTGTTTTTTGGAGGGCAAACTGGGAAAGGAGAAATTTACATGTAAATAAAGAAAATACCTAATTAAAAACAAAAAGAAAGAAAAGGTAAATGAATCCAGCCACAGTATACAATACAGGATGGAGGCTAGTGTACTTCTTTCTTTTTGTCTCTCTTCTTTTGCAACTGAATTGATTAGATTTACAGTGATTTTGGTTGGAAAGCCTTAGGCACTAGGAAAAAAGATATCACAATTTCAAACATAGTGAAAAAATAATTGAAGCCATTTAGTGAGAGACTTTCCCAAAAGTAAACAGAGAAAAAATTGATTGCTATCAAGATAAATTCCAACAGTGTGATAATACATAAATCACTTAATTCATGCATATGCAAAATCCTCTAGTATTCATCTTATAAGAAACAGTGCTTCCTCACATATGCTAATTCCATAACTGGGAATAGGAATCATGTAAAAATGAACATGGATTGGATGCATAAAACTATTAGATAAATAGTAAACACAACGGATATTTGTAGTATTTGAAAACTAAAGATAATTTCATTAAGAAAAACATAATATAAACAGGACTTTTATTTTATAGGAGAATAAAAAATGTTGCACAGATTAATTTTTACCATACAACTGTGTTACAGTTCCTAAGTATCTAAAGAAAAACATCCAGCGCTGCACAGTAAATGGCACTGTTCTCGTTTGTGTACACTTGAAATGTGGTTTTGACGCATCGAGTGTATGTAAAGCTTCCTGCTCCAAAACAGCACTGACGTCACAGTCCAACCCTTCTTGTGCACTGTGTCTATGTCCTGAGCAACTAAAAACAACCATGATAGCCAAACTGATTACAGCAAAAACTGGTCATATCCAAGATCGACACACAAATCTCAGAAAAAAATAATGGTCTTGTGCTCATCTAAATCTACACATTTCTTTAATGCAGTCCAGTAAGCTGATGAACTCTTAGTCCTCATTACAGGCATGTGAAGCAGTATACTAAAAGTATGATAGTGTCATCTTATTAAAAACTGATCACCATTAACAGACTTAGGGGTACCTGGAGGTGCGTAAGTGCATTTCTTTTATCTTTTGTAGAGATTTATTTTAGAATGAGATTCCATGTCCTTTTAAAATAAAACTAGAAAGCAAAATGCAGCTGAGTTACAGAGATTCCGTAATTCTACACTCTCACAACATTATAGAGAACCACTCTCTCAGAGTGGGAATTTTTTTTGATAAAATAAGGTTTTATTTATATTCTTATAGTAAAGGTGGGGGGAACCTTAACTTGCAAGACAATTCTTGGGCAGTATGTACAACATACTTTTTATTTCCATGGAATGGAATCAAACACCGAGTAAGACTACAAAGTATACACTAGATATCAGCAAATGCTGGCAACAGAGTAGGAAAAAAACAGAAATGAAGCCTAAAGACGAGAAACTCTTCACTGGGATCTGCTGACCACAGCCAGGGCTGGATCACACAGTGGCGCCAAGTTCCAGGGAAGGAGGAAAGAAGTAGGGCAGGAGGCTGGACTGGGCTATGGGTTTTGTACCAGGTAAGTCGCTCTTAGTATTTTACATACAAAATAGTTGGCCCTGTATTTTAGAAATACACACAGAAAGAAATGAAGATTTGATCATTACTTTATGAATCTGTCGCTTTACAACATCGACATCATCAGAAATAAGGACATTTCATTCAGATTCAAATTTCAGTAGCAGGAAATACATATCAAAACATTATCACTGGCCCTTAATACAAAACCTCTACCCCACCTAAAACTCCTTCCTAGTCCCACCTAGATAGCCACCCCCACTCCTGAGAGTGGTTCTTTTCACTGCCACTGCTGCCTCCTATACAGACATACCAGCATCCGGGGCCTTCACGAGCACCTCACTACCATTTAACCTCCAGGGTTAGAGTAAGGGTCACTTTTGGTTTTCAAATTCCTATGAGTGCTAGCAGATATATAACAATGTATATTCACATGTTTTTAGCTGATAAGAAGTTTTTTCTTCTAGAACTCTATTTTCCTCTTCTTAATCATCTTTGTCTTTGGCCATTGCTGGCAAACACTGTATTTTTTTTTCCTTTTGAACTGTTTACGATTTACAAATATTACATAATTTAACTATATGGTATTTTCTAATTTGGATTGTCTTCTTTATACCTACTTAGTTTTTTCCTCCCATATTTGCCATGTCTAAAGTTTCTTTGCTTGGAGTGCTAATGCTTCATTTTCTCTATGTAGCAATATTGGATCTCACTATATTAGTGTATCAATACCTCATTATATAGATATAGCACATATTACAAAAGGATATTTTGTTTACTGCTATCTTTGGTGATTGTAGACAATTGCTTCAAATATCTGCACTGGATTTTATATTTGTTTGCTTGACAGGTTGCCTGTTATATTTGTCCATGGATCCACATTCCCAGTGATTACAGTATAAGTACTTTTTGAAAAAGTAAAATCAACATGGTCATAGCCTGTAACATTTTCATTAGCAAATTTTAAAAAAAAATTATGAATTATTGCTCCTAATTGTCATGTTACTGTATAATCTATATGCTGCCAATACAGCAAAAGAAAGTTAATATTTGTATATGTTAGGGGAAATGCCTATGTTCCATTGTGATTTCTGATATGTTTTTCTAACATTGTTTTCTGCACAAATTTAACAGGAATTGTTGCCTTTTCTTCTATGATTCTAGGTTAAATCAATAGAATATGATTGCCTGTATATCATTTCATTTTTTTTCCTTATCATATTCCCCGATAAATGATTGCAGCCACCTTAACACTTGCTCTATTTTTCTTTCTGAGCTTGTCACTTGTGTTTTTCAAGCTTCTTGGTAGGGAGGCACTTGTTACTGTGAATTAATCTCTGCTGAATACAAGCTCTCAATATTAAAACCTCATCTGTGGTTATAAACATTATTTCTTGAGTCTCATTTATTAGAAGACTTTAAAATTTTGTTTCTTAACTGATGGTTTTCATATAACAACAATTCTACAAAGTGTTTTCTTGCAATTTTAGCCAGTAAATAAGAGTGTAAGAGGAAAATATTACCTAAATTTGGCTCAATAGTTATCACCATAGAAGATGGCAAAATAAATATACCTAATAGACAAGAATAAATAAATATGCATACACAATGAGTTGTTACAGAAGCTGCTTATGTTCACAAAGCATTTGTACCAAGATCTTGTGAACTTCCATTCATTGTCAACTAGACATTTTGCATTTTGCTCAATTGCTGAGAATCTAACACGTTTCTCCAGCATAATAGACATTGCAAGAATTAATGAGCTACTGAGCAAAAGAAGGAAAGGAAGTATTTGAGCATGTGTGAAAGTGAAATATTTTTATAAGATTAAAGATTTAAAAATATGATCTTACTTGAAACGTGTGTATAATTATGCTAGAAAAGTATAGAAAGAATACTTTGGGATATAGGATTCTGAAACAATAATTTAGACAAGACCTTCAAGTTGCAGAAAATATAAGCAAATACTTATACTTTCATTTTTTTCCTTATTATATTCCCTGATAAATGATTACAGCCACTATATTTGCATTAAATTAGAAGACAGAACATATACATTATATATATGGTAAATATTTTCAAAATAATTTTTAGAAACAATATATGACAATTATAAAATAAGCATTTTCAGTGTTAAAAACAAATGACTACATTATATTTAAATAAAACACATCTTACAGTTTCCAAAAAATACTTATAGACATAAGAAATGATAAGTATGAAAAGTCATGATATGAATATAAATAAAAAACCCAGTAATATTCTAATTCACAAAATGCAAAAGTAGGTAAACTCACAAATGTAAAACCAGCAATAATCACAAAGGTGCAAGTTAAACAGGGCTGTGAGGGGCAGAGAGAACAAGAGGTATAACTGCTGTTCAAGTAAAGTAACATGGTAGTCAGTATAAAAGAACTTCATGGGATGTTTCTTCTTTTCAACAAAGAAAGAGAAAGAGAGAGAGAAAGAAAGAGAGAGAGAAGAGAGAAGGAAAAGACAATGAAAAAGAAAATTACATTATACTCTACCCATCTCACTACTGGGTCTATTTCTAATGATCATGATAACAATATGCTTAAGATACACCTGTATTCTCATCAGTATAGTAGCAGTCACAGACAGCAAAGAGAAAGAAACATCTTATTTGTAATGCAGTAAGTAGTATCTAGTCATCAAAAACAAAATTTTCCCATTTTAGAAAACATGAATGCAATGATAGTCTTGTGCTAAATTAAACTGGGCACAGGAAAAGAACTACTCAGTTAAATATAAAATCTAAAATATTATGTTGAGGCTTGTTGATGAGGGGATGGGTGGAGGCTAACAACTTCTTCCTGTGGAGTGACCCATGAGTTAAATACCTCATACTACAATGTGCCTCCCCCACCCCATACAATCTTACCCACTGGTGAGGTTAAGAACAAACCATTGACTACTAGAGGTCACAAGTATAGGGTAGAGAATGGGATGAAAAGTTTGCAAATCTTTCTAAGATATCATCTGGTAAATTAGCATTATAGGGGACTATTACAAACTATATAGCAACAAATTTTAATTTCAAAAAGCCAGGAGGAGAGTGAAGATCTTCCTCTCCCAGCAAAATGATAAACATTTGAAGTAGCACAAATTCCTTGCCCAATCTAATTATTACATGGTGTGTTTCTATGATTATGTAATATAACAAGCCATCAATAGTATTTAATATTATATTTATGTATTTCAACCAAAGTTAGTGTTAAATGTTCCAAATGCAGTTGGAGATGACTTGTGGTTAGCAGTGCTTACTGTTGAAGCAGGAGGACCTGATACAAAATCTCTGTAATTCACAAGAAGAAGCCAGGCATGGTTTACATGACAGTTGACAAACTATTGGGGGCTGGAGACAGACAGGTCCTGGGCGCTTGTTGGACAGCTTGTGTAAATGACACAGGACCTTCAGAGTCTTGGTCTCAAATAGTAAGGTGTAAGAAATTAGAGAATAGCACCTGGTATCCTTCATTGTCCTCTCTATGATCAAATATAGGTTCATGTACATGTAAAATTCCACCCCCTCTCTCTCACTCTTTTTCTCTAACACTAACATCAAAAGCAAAGCAAAACAGAGTGAAACAAAAAGTCAACCAAACAAACAACAAACAAAAAACCCTTACAAATTGATTTTTTCTCCTTAATCCCTTTGACTCTCAAGATGATAGCCAGACATCATCCACCTTGAGGATACATATTTATCTAGTAATGAATCCTATAGGAAATTTCCTAAGAAATACAAACCATAGTGTGCTTTCCTATCTCCTAGATACCGCTCAATTTAATTTGATTAATAAGAAAAATGATTAATGCAAATTAATATCAGATTAAAGGGCCATTATATTTAGACATCCTATATGAGGAAACAGAGATGTGTATCATATACATATATCTTGGTGAAACGAAAATCTCATGATTCTCATAGTTGAACAAAACAGAGCAACTTATTCAGAATGAACAAAACATGGTATATATAAACACATTTCACATAGTTTTTTTCAATATTATGAGCATTCAAAACTTTTGATATATTTAAAAGTTTCACTTACTATTCATTGCACAGCTTGACTTTTTAAAATGTAATTTTGATTTAGACATATGAAAAACTCTTTGCATTACCTATTTCAGTGAAATCTAAGTACTTCTATATGTTCTGATTTTTTGGTACTGGTTTAACAATTTATTTATGCTTCTGTAACTTCTTGTTTCCACTTAAAGATGTATGATGAAATCTATCAAGTTGTACCATTTTTGTGAAAGAGAGTTCCATGTAATAAAGATTTGGAAGTATGGTTGAAGCAGAATAATTTGGCAAGTGGGACCAATATAAACGAATGAATGTATGAATCCAGAAAAAAAGCCATGGACATATCATATACATACATATATACATACATATGTGTATATATATATACATATATATATATACACAGACATACATGCATTCATACATACATGCATACATACATATACACACTCACATATATACTTTATATTGTATATTACATATTATAACATATATATGATATATGATACATATATACATGATGCTCTTGTGAATGTGAAAGTGGTCAAAGTTACAAGCTTGTAGTCATTGTCATAGTTACAGCTGCAAGGAGGCACAGATATGTCTCAAGTGACAAAAGCACACTTAATAGCTGAAGATCATAGTATATTATGGGTTGTACTTCAGCCTTTTATTTTTCTCTTGTATAATGTGTTTAACTAATAAAAAATAAAGATAAAATATTACATAAGACAATGATAAGACAATGGTATCACAAGCTTTAAAGGGATATATATATATATATATATATATATATATTGCTTAAAACTATTACTTATTGAGCAAAAAGATGTACTGAGATTGAACTAGGTGGCAGAGAAGAAATTCAACCTCACCTGAAAATAGGCTGACAAAAGTCAAACCTCAGTTTGAGAGTAATGATAACAGAATGCCTCATTCATGGAAGCTATTCAATGAAACCAATTTTATTTTCCAGCACTAATGTTTAACAGAACTGTGTATTAGGGTCTCAATGAATGTTGTTTTGTCTTTTATTTTCTAAATGCTGATGAAGAATTATGATAACATTATAACTTCCCATTTTAAAAGGCATACTTTTAATACCTGGTGATAAAAAAACAATGGGTGACAGATTTTCTAAACAAATTCTTCCTTGCTAAGTTGGATATATTGGAGATTGTATTGCAAATTCACACTTGTTTGACTTTTATAGTTTGGCTAGCTATATTATAGTATTTTTTATTTATTAATATCTTTTGAGATTATAATTACACCATAACACAAACAAAGATACATGAAATAATAATTAATGAAGATTAAAAAGGGGTCCATTGTATTGAAACAGAAAAAAAGAGTATATGAGTATATGAGAAATTTGGAAGTAAGGAAAGGAAAGGAGTAAATGATATAATTATATTATAATCTGAAGAAGAGGAAGAAGAAAAAGAAGAAGAAATCCTTTTCAAAATAAAAAAGAGTGTTGCAAGACAATACTAGGTGAAATATCTGGATTTTGAAAAAAAAAAGCCCGAGAAAATATGGAAATGCAACATAAACTTTAAACTTTATGCAAGTATATCCAAAGACTAAACACAATGCAGGAAGACATGGATTAACTGTAGACTTGGATTCCTCTATCAGTGAGCTCCATGGAGTTGACAATATCTTTATTGATTTTAGCACTCAGTAGAATCTACATACTGTAGAATCTTACAAAAAGCACTCTTCTCTGTGAAGAATTGAGCTGGAACTTTGATGGGTACTGCACTGAACCTGTAGATTGCTTTGGGCAAGGTGGGTATTTTTACTATATTAATTCTGCCAATCCATGAGCATGGGAGATCTTTAAATCATCTGATATCTTTTATTTCTTTCTTCAGTGTCTTGAAGCTCTAGTCATACAGATATTTCACTTGCTTGGTTACAGTTACAAGGTATTTTATATTATTTGTGACTATTGTAAAGGGTCTCATTTCCTTAAACTCAGTTCTTCATAAAACTGAGCAATTGCACAGAAAGAGCAATTTGCAAATACATCTGGAATAACAACAACAACAACAACAACAACAACAACAACAACAACAACAACAACAACCAACAGGATAGTGAAAACTATTCTCAACAATAAAAGAACTTCTGGTGGAATCACCATCCCTGACTTCACCCTGGATTACGGAAAAATTGTGATTAAAAACTGCATGGTATTGGTACAGAGACAGGCAAGTAGATCAATGGAATAGAATTGAAGACCCAGAAATGAATCCACACAGCAACAGTCACTTGATCTTTGAAAAGGATTTAAAACCATTCAGTGGAAAAAGGACAGCATTTTCAACAAATAGTGCTAGCTCAACTGGTGGTTAGCATGTAGAAGAATGCAAATTGATCCATTCTTATCTCCTTGTACAAACCTCAAGTCCAAGTGGATTAAGGAACTCCACATAAAACCAGATACACTGAAACTAATAGAAAAGGAAGTGGAAAAGAGCCTCCAGACAGGTTGTGCCAGAGCCTGATAAGTATAGAGGTGGATGCTCACAGCCAACCATTGGACTGAGCACAGGGGTCCCAATGGAAGAGTTAGAAAAGGGATTGAAGGAGCTGAAGGGGTTTGCAACCCCATAGGAAGAACAACAATATCCACCAAGCAGAACCCCCAGTGCTTTCATGGATTAAACTACCAACCAAAGAGTACACATGGACGACCCCATGGCTCCAGTTGCATATGTAGCAGAGGATTGGGCATTAATGAGAGGGGAGTTCCTTGGTCCTATGAAGGCTAGATGCCCCAGTGTAGGGTAATTCCAGGGCAGAGAGGTGGGAGTAGGTGATGGGTGGGTGGGGGAACACCCTCATAGAAGCAGGGGGAGGGGAAAATGGTATGGGGAGTTTTCAGGGAAGGGGGAAATCAGGAAAGGTTGTACATAGCCCCGGGGTTGCTTGTATTTTGATACTAATTCTGCTCTCCTAGGAGGGACTGTGAAGGAGAAATGAGTCACATACTCAGATAACTTCTTGTGATCTATCCCCTAATGAATAAAGGAACCAATCACTGGGGGAGTAGGCAGGACTTCCAGTTTGAACTGAGGAAGAGAGGAAGTAGAAGATAGAGAGTCCTTTGGGATGGTGATAGCATGAGGAAAAGATGTAGCTAAGAATGTCTCCTGGTTTCAATGGCAGACCCATTAGGATTTGCCACGGGAGGATTTAGATTTAATAAGGCTTATAAGATTAGGGTTTTAGTATGTTTTATCATTGTTTCTGAAATAAGTTTGTGCTGTGTTTTCCTTCACAAGGCAGGTCATCTGGGTTCAAGAGAGAGAGGTAAGGCTACAAAGCATGGATTTGTCTGATGTGCACCACAAAGGCCATGGGGGATTGAAGCATGAGGCTGGCATTGTAGCAATTTGACAGTGGGAATTCTGCAAGCTGGGTGGAGAGATTTAGGAGCTCTGAATCAGAGAGTCTCCAGGAGATAAGAAATGGTCAGCAAGACTACTGGGGCAGAGTAGTTGGGTGTAACACAGGAATGTGATATTTCTTTTTTTAACTTTTTATTTTCTTTATTTACATTTCAAATAATTTAAGTCCCACCTACTCCCCCAGTTATCTATCCCCTTTCCCTGTTCCCCCCCCAACCCACATTCCCATACCCCATCCTCCTGCTTTTATGAGGGTGTTCTCCCACCCACCGAACCATTCTTGCCTCTTTGCCCTCACATTCCCCTACACTGGGGCATCCTACCCCGAGTCATCTGACCACAGGCAGGCATGGCCCGCCCCACAGACAAAAATCAAGGCAAGTGTGTTGATAAAATCAACTGACTTTATAGCCTAGAAATATTTGCATATTTTGTACTACAGAGCTTTCATCAGTAAAATATTATAAGCATACAATTAAATATGCACACACAAATTTCTTTTTGTTAAATAGGATTCCATATTATTGCCAAGGATAAATGTATTCAAGAGACGTGAGAAAAATATTCCATACCTAGAGTGAAAAGGAAATTCTAAGATATGATACATTGAAATATAATCATTAATCAGCTTAGGAGATAGGGGCCTGTGAACTACAATGCTTCTGGGTTTGGCTGCAAATAAGATGGACAGTCACTGACATATTTTATGTGAAGAAATAATATCATCTTAGGTTTTAGCACAATTGAATTGGATGTTCTATAAGGAAAAGACAGTGTAGAACTAGGCTGAAAGTAGGAAATGACTTAAAAGACAATAACAATACAAGTAAATACACTAGAAGTGCAGAGCAGTGTCAGATGTGGAACCTTTGCTCATGATGGAGCTGTGTAGTATGGAAGAAAAATGACATAAAGGATGATAGGAAATGATAGGAAATGTTTGGACTTAGAGCAGATTGTGAGCAATATTTGTTATATAGTTCTACTTTTATATACAAGTCCTTATGGTGTGTGTGTGTGTGTGTGTGTGTGTGTGTGTGTGTGTGCGTGTGTATTATGCTGCAAGCCTAAGTTTGAACTTGTTCAGTGCCACCATATCAGAAACTCAGAAAACATATTCTGTGTCATACAGAATATCAGCTGATCAGTAAGAACATCCCTTCGACCCTATCATAAAGGTAAGATAAAAATCTTTTAACCTGATGACATTAGCAAAGGAACTCGTATATCATGATGCTCAAATATTGAATCCTAGCCGCAACAGAGGGAAAAAAATTTGAAGACCAAAGAACAGGGACAAAAGATAAAAAACAAGAGGTGTGGCACACTGGAAGAAAAGAAGTGTTTCAGAGAATAGGATCTGTTCAAGTGTGTCAAATGCTGCTGCTCTGTCAAGTAGGATACAACCAGAACAAGCTGCAGACTGAATTGAAGATACAAGCATAATAATGGGAAGTGTGGCAGCCTGACCTAAATTTTAACAGTGGATTTGAGGTGAGGGAAGTGTTATGTGAGGCATTTTGAAGTGAATTTTTAAAGACAAGTAGACTGGAGCAAGCTGTCTGATTACAAGTGGACTATGAGAAAGGGGCATGATACTAATGGCACTCTGCGATTTGGCTTAAGGGCCCAGGTCAGTAGGGAGCCTCTACAGAATGAGAAGTGCTAGCTGAAGATCTCTGAAGAGTGTTAACTCCTGACTATATTAACCTTGATGCACTCAAGGGGTATCAGTAAAAAAGAATTATGGGTAGTTGAATAGACTGCACCATTTCGAAAGGTCTTGGACTGACAAATGAAGGTAATAATTACAATTTCAAAGAGAAAAGTGAAGCAAGCTGATCTCTCTCCTGTAACATACCAAAGATATGCCAATTATTATAATAAATGCTCAAAATTGTTCTTGATTGAATCTTCATTTCTTGAATTACATATAAAAGGCTACAAGAGTTGTCTTTTAAGGAAAGTGTATGATATAAAAAAGAATCCATCTTTCTGATCTTAATAAATATGACAGGAAATTGGCTATTTTGACAGAATTGAACATGGTTTTATTTTTCATTAATACATACACACAGAAACAAACATATATGAGTCAGTTCAGAATAGTCAAGAAAAGGTCACTAAACTTATTTTTCCTAAATTTAATTTGGAAGATTACTACCCTTACATAGTTTAAACATTTGAAAAATCAGATAAGATATTCCAGTAATGGGGCATAATGAGGTTAAAAGAAATATAATACTAATTCAAAAGTAAGGGAGATTCTTTTTAAAATGATGTTATCTGCTTAAATATATGCATATCTTATTTCTGCTATGTGTTCTTTTGGTATGTGTAGGTCATTTTTGGTATGCTGAATACTACAATATATCTGGTAAGAATAGGTAATATTTTACATAAAACTTTCCATGTGATAGCTTTGTATTTCTCTGTTTATGTTGTCTAATGCAACATAATTAATTTTTAATCTCTATGTGTATATACTATTTTGATTTTGCCCCTAAAAATGTTTCTGTTTTGTGAGGTATCCCCAAATGCTGAAGATGTAGGATAACTGCTCTCCTTTCTCATTTTAATGCAAAAGTCTTTCTTCCCTTGCTTAGGAGCTGGTTTGTAATTGCCTATGTAGAATTGTCAGGAACACAATCAGGCATTTAAGGCAGCCTATACATCAAGTGGAACAAATAATGCATTAATGAAGCAATGTACCGCAAACTGCATGCAAGGTTCTGATTCTATGGGCATACCTGAGATTTCTTCGCAATGAGTTATTTAAGATTTGAAGAATGATCTCCATTAGAACACAAGAAAGTAAGGAGGAACAATTATGAAACAAAGCAAGAACTTGAAAGGCAATTACCATAGCCTATAATGGCTGAGGGAGGACACAAATGAGGCATTGATTTAGATTTTAGAGACTTTTGTATTAAAACAACCTAGAAGTCATGCTAATTTGTTGATTTAGCACCCATCACTGCTGATTTTCACACTATTCATTCCAAAGAACCTATGAATGTGTTGCTACTGACTCAAGCACGGCCCTCACAGTAATGGCTGAAGTTCTTACCAAGAAACTGTTTTGCCCTCATCTTCTGTACCAACTCCCTTCAGAAACATTTGTAAAGGGAGTTAGCTAAAGAGGAAACAACAAATGCAAGCAGACAGAAACCACAGGTCCGGGATGTTTCACCATATGGATAATTAGGATACTGTATGATTGAGGAATATTACATTTCTCCTGTAAATTAGAAGCAGCAACACAATACATCTGGCATGGGAATCCTTTCCCTTTCACTAACTCCATATTACTTCAAATTTAGAGCGATTCTCCACCTATTGCATTTTCTTCCTGGGTAAGAGCATCTCATTCACTCAGAGCTGCAATTTAAGAACTCCACATTTTGCTTCTTTAATGTCTTTTAGTATGTTCTCTTCAAAGTCAGTGGACCAGCAATTTCTCAAATTCTAAAGATATTTTCAAAAGTATATGAACTCTGCTGAGATTTTCCGATAAACCACATCAATATTCAGAGCTTTGTGAAAGGTTAAAGGAGTTTGTAGAGAATCTAACTATTGGGTTTGGATGTACCTCAGCCAGGAACAGTTGACAACCACTAGTGAACTCTGGGATAACATGGGTCTGAGCCCTTGCATTGTTAGAGATAAAAGAGACAAACTAAAATTAGTGTATAAGAAGTAACATCAAGCATAAAATGTTTGAATTATAGGCAAGATAAAAGTAATCAGAATCTAAACGTCATTTTAAATTATTCAAATACAGTATCATTCAAATTGTGTGTGTGTGTGTGTGTGTGTGTGTGTGTGTGTATTTTGCAGGTATAACCCAGAGTCTTGGATTCTATGATTGATCTGGAAACTTCAGACTTTACATTTGTGCTTCTAAGAAACTACTTAAAATTATGTACTATGTTCATTCTAAATTTTTGACGTATTTTTATCTCTTAATGTAGTAACTCTATGTTTTCATTATCAATTGCATGTTTTAGTAGTTGACGTTTCTCTTGGCCATATAGGCATTTGACTGTGTACCACAGTCAATATGACAATATGGAAAACTTGAGAGGTTAGGAGACCAGGGTTTAATTTCCATGCCACTCTTTCCTTGCATATGTTCCATTTAAGTATGAAGAAAATACATCAGTCATATAGGTTCACTTAATTAATATAAAGGGATACTAGCCTATTCATAGATATTTTTAGAAGAGTGAATGTGTCATGGTAAACTCTCCATAGAGTCACTGTACATTCATAAGAGACTTTAGAATCAATTTTGTTCAGAGAGAGGAATTGTTTTTCTAAGTAGTGAATATTAAGGGGTTAGTTTTTAAGATTATATATACTTTTATTTTTGTTAATATCTGAATGAATATTTGCCATATGTATGTTCTACTGCTGAGACCAGAGGAGGACACTGGATCCCTAGTGTTGGAGATAGTAGGAGATTGTGAGCTGCCTAAGCCTGGGCTAGGAAGCAATGAGGTCCTTGCTATACACAGCAAGTGCTCCTAATATCTTAGCCATGACTCTGAATTTGTGTTATAATTTTTAAATGATTATTTTACAATTTTCCAAAACCATCACTGGTATATTTAGAAGAGTTAGAATCTTGTTTAATTTGCTGTCTCCAACTATATTCACAAAGGTGTACCCTTTCATTACAACTTTAGTCAGAACTACAATCCCAGTCCTATTTTCCCCCCACTGGTTGACTGTACCAAAATTTTTTAATTAAAATACGGTATTTCCCCTTCATCTTTCTGGGTTATTTGTTCGTTTGTTTTGCTACACCTTGTTTATGATTTTTTCCCAAAGTCTGAGCTTCACTTACCCTCATGATTATTATACTGAAACCTGAATTTTTACCGAGCCCTTATTGAATTTTTACCATGGATCACTTTCTTACCTCAAGGTCCTTAGTTAAGGAGTGTATTTAACATTACAAACACTATGATAAATATGATTCTAGCAGTCATTTACTATAATCTTTTTCTAGTCAGAGCCGTTTCTTACTCTCAGTCAAACAGAATATTTAAATGCCCAGTATCGTCCTGCATTTGTTCTTTAATTTGGGCATCCTGGTCCAGCTGAAGACACCCTTATTGCTTATATCTAGGCCCTTTATGGAAGCATCACACTGACTCCTTTGTGTACAGTCTTCATTTGGCTGGTGTCTCGGCATGAGTCATAGCTGACAACAAAGATTGTTCTCAAACTGTCAGAGTCCACTAAGTACAGAACACAGTGTGCTGTCCTCTGCAGGCCCGTGTGCTCTATGCATTTCACAGTGTCTTAATTGGTCTCCAATGTGTTTCCTAGTTTCTTGTTGAATATGAAGAAAATAAAATCTCACAAGTCTTGGTATCTCTGATGTCTTTTTCTACCTTAAGGCTTTATTTCCACTTTGTCTTCAAACAGAATTGAATCATAAAGCAAATACATCAGCCTAATATCTTAGCAAATGTTAAACACAACTTATTTTTCTCCAATTGCATTTTGTATATGAAAACTACAAATTTCTACCAAATTAGAAATCAGAAAATAATCCAGTGGCAACTTAATGATGTCATTAATTCAGTTGACATTGATTGCATTATGAGGTATGCAATAAATCAGAATAGAAATAATTACAGAAAACATTTTTCAATGTGATATGTTCACAGATTATAATAATTTCACATTTTATAATCAAATTACTCCAAAGTGGAGTATCAAAAGTAACCAAACTTTTATTCCCTCCTTTCTTCCCCTTCCTTTTTAAATTTTTTGCTGTAGAAAAAGGCATAAGGGGATGGAGAAATTATCCATTCAAATTTATGGTTAATCAACTTCTTTGGACATTTAATCATGTGATGTGCTTCACAGTGTAAACATTTACAAGAAATGTAGTGTGACTGCTCACTTTCTTTGGTTTTTACTTGTACTTTGGGGTCCTCGTCCATCAAAGACCTGGCCAATAGGAGGTTCCAATGTTAGCTTCAAGCGATATTTGTACCCTTTCCCTGAGATAACCATACAGTGGTTTATAGAACTATAAGTTATGAGAAGATTGTCTACATTTCTAAAACCTAATACTACATTGTATTATTTCCTCCTATTAATATTTCTCATATTCATAATTTTCACATACTAATAATATATGAAACATTCTTGATAATTTTAATTTTAAATAATCATTTTGATATATTTATAAGTTATAATTTAATTGGTGAATATTGTATTTTCTTTCCATTGTCACATAAAGCTTTTACACAATAATGGATGTACTGTAGCAATGAAAGCTATAGACTTAGCAAGTAGAATGCTAGGATCTGAAGTCTACCCTCATTGCTTGGCTCTGTGTTTTAATGCAATTATTGATCTATGATCCAGTTTCTCATTTTAAAAAAATTGGCACAAGAATTATTATTTTGGAGTAAGGCTACTATATAAAATAGATAATAAACCACAATGAAAATCCATTGGAAACATGTGTGTTAAACAAAAATGGAATAATAAATAAGTTAAAATTGTTATTGCTGATGCCAACAAGTACTTGCTGACAGGAGCCTGATATATTGGTCTCCTGATATATCTTACAGATACAGATGAGGATGCTTTCAGCCAACCATTGGACTGAGGACAGGTATGCCAATGGAGGAGTTATGGAAAGGCCTGAAGGAGCTGAAGGGGTTTGCAACCTCATAGGAAGAAAAGCAATATCAACCAACCAGACTCTCCAGAGCTCCCAGGGATTAAATCACCAACCAAAGAGGACACATGGAGAGACCCACAGCTCCAGCTCCATATGTAACATAGGATGACCATAGTTGGCATCAATCAGAGGTGAGGCCCTAGGTCCTATGAAGGCTTGATGCCTCAGCATAGGGGAATACTAGGGCCAGGAGGAGGGAGTGGGTGGGTGAGTAGGTGGGGGAGAACCATCAAAGAAGCAGGAGGGAGCAGCCGGGATAGTGGGTTTGTGGAGGGGAAATCAAGAAGGGAGATAACATTTGAAATGCAAATAAATAAAATAACCAATATTTTTTTTAAAAGTTCCTTCCTATTTTGTGATGTCATCAAGAGGACACTGATCACAGTCTCACAAGACTGACAGCACACACTGAGCCTTCACAGGTCAGCATCAGATGAGGTCCTAGAGTTGAGAAAAGACAAGTGCTCTGATCCCTAACCTAGGAGTTATCTCCAATTGATTACTATTTGCACACGAAAATTTAGTTTTCTCCAAGGAAATCTCACTGGGGAAGCAAAGCAATTTTGGCTGAGCACATACACAGCAATAGATAGCCAACAGAATGAAAATCAGAACCATCCTTGGGGGTTCTTCATCTTATGATGCAATCAGGACACATTGTTGTTGTCCTTGTTGTTGTTGTTGTTGTTATTGTTGTTGTTGCTGCTGCTGCTGTATTTCTTTTCTCTGTTTTCCTGTTTTACAGAGTCTGGTTGATATATTACGGCTCCCAGTCTTTTGATTTGATAGGGTTACTTAGTGTGCAAATGTGTTTGGGTGTGTATCTCTATATTCTTGTGTTCATTTTCATTGACTCTTTAGTTTGGGCTGTTTTGACATATTTAAATTTATTTATTTTGATTTATTTTGTTTCATTATTACTTCTAAGTTATTGTTTGTTTATTAAGGAAACCTGAAAGGATTTGGATCCAGATGTAAGGGTAGGTAGGAAAGAAGGCATAGAAGGAAAAAACATCAAAATATATTGCATGGGTGAAAATCTACTTTTTATAAAAAAAAAAAAAAATCAAGAGTTGTTGACCATGTAATAGAGAGATAACATCCAAATAACATGTTGAATGAATATCACCCTGATAATTTCATCATGTTTTAAATGCTGTGCATTATATAATCTAAAAATATAACTATTTTCAATTTAAAAGTGCCCTTTGAGATGAAGGCTATAGCCATGCATACATTAGAAGAACAGAAACATGTCTGGTTATGTCCTACTGATTACTAACTCTAGTTATGCTTTTCCAAGGGAAGGGGGATAAGACAGCATCCATATTACATTAAATAGATTTTCCCAATCATAGCTACAGAGGAAGTACTGTTCACCTCTTTTAAAACACATATATTTGCTATATTAACTGGCATTTTATATTTAGGCAATTCTCCTGATATCAAATGAAACTAAATCCTCATGGAGTTATTCAGGAGAATTCCAAATATTGTTTTCTAATTGCTGGATACTCAGATGAAATATGCTGCTGCTTTGCTGATGATAACATAATCACATGTGGAGGTGCAGAGAGGAAAAATTGCATCCTGACAACCACTCAAAAGGAAATCCTTCCATCTTTGGAAGTTATACTAAAACATGAAACTACAGGAAATAATAATAAACCAAAGGTTATTAATATAAGATTGAACCAAGTGAATATCCTTCATTTGAATAAACACAACAAAACAAGAATCAAAACTCTGAGAGCAAATAGAAATGTGAATTATCATCTGTCTTTATCTTCTATGCAATCTCTATCTACGCTCACCACCTACCTGTTCAATAACTTGTTTCAGTATTGTTTTGCTCACCTTGCAAACTACCTCTGAACATAATTTTGAAAAGAGAATTAAAGGACATATTATCAACCTCTAAAGAGTTCTATAGAACATAATTCTCAACATAATTACCTTGAAATGTAGCATCATTTTATGGGTTTTGGTAGAGGAAAACTAAGACATTACCATTAATTCTAGTAAAAAATGTATATTTATTATAGGTGATAAAGGAGATGAAAAAGTTTCATGAAAGTAGGGAAGGATTTTAGCTTAGTAAAGTGCCAATGAATTGTGAAATATTACCCAATAAAACCACTATTTGCTGAAACAGTCTTGGCTCAATCGATTTTCAATTACTAAGTTAAAATGTCTTCCCTTGACTTTTATATGGTTTGATTTAGTTAAGACAGTAAAGAAAAAACATTATGAACAGCGGATATATAAGGACATCTAATTTTGGAGCTTAATTACCAAAAATTAATCATATCTTTTATTCCTGCTTTTTAAATATTGCCATAAACTAGTGTGTGTACCATGCAACCCGTGAGCTTCAGGATCATGTATGTGGTAGAACCTTGTCCTATGAGCATAAATGCTACCTTTATTTTAAGAGACCATCAATATAAAGACTGCTGACATTCCCTAATGAAAGAAAAATCTGTAGACCTTCACCTGAGACGACAGCTACTCCTGCTTATTTCTTCCTCTCAGTTGTTTGTGATTCCTCTCAAACTGTGCATGCTCTCAGTACACAGAGTGCAGAAATTGAGTGTAGTAAATTTATGTACCTATGGGGGAAGTCATCAACCATGAAGGGGTGAATCTTCTCTGTGATTAAACTCTCTTGGGATTAAACAGGCTCATCTATGTACTCCAATTCATGATCTGCAAGGAAGCCCAATAAATTGAGTTTCAAGAGGCCGGGGGTTGCTTGAGATCACTATTTTAGTCTGTAATTGGTTCTTTATCTAGGATGATCAGGTGTTCTCTACTCTCCAGGAAATTTTCACATAATATGTGCTATGATACCACTGATGTGATCTGGTTATTTAGTATGTGTAGTAACTCATGTATTGTATGTTTTTCACATATAAACGGACAACATATATTTATTCAAATATTATCTTTGTTGTACTGGTAAGTGCATTTATAAGTTATGTTCATATGATTTGCCTCAAATGTATTATAAAATATACTTAGAATTCAACTTTTAGTTCTTTACATTTAAAACTTTGACTATTAAATTTTATGGACACTTCTATCACTAATCTCTAGAATGTTTAATTAATACAGATAAGTTTTAAAATATTTCAATCTACAAATTAAAATATTTATAAAAATGTGAAGCTACCATAGTCAATTTAAAGTAAATAACTGTTCAAAAATATTTTCTCCTATGGTCTATATTTTATCACATAATGTTTATAGATACAAATTAATAATTATATTATTTAATAGTAAAAATATGAGAAGAAAGTATCTGAAATGTAATGTATTTTCTTAGCCATACCTGTAATCTACAGATATTTTGTAGATAGAAGATCACATTGATCTACAGAATAAGCAACTTAAGATCTATAGTACTGTAACTCTTCTCCTCCAGACAGAAATGACAAAATAAATACTGTCTCCTCTCAAGCAAAGCTGAGAGAAAAGTGTTGAGTGTAAGCCATCTGTGAATTTTCTCTAATGAGCTGTTGTTCCTCTGGGGAAAAAAGCAAGAGGAGCGTTAGATGTCTCCAGACTGCAAGTAGAGATTTGATTCCCTGGCTTCTTATCAAGTACATCTTCTTTATTTATTTTTACAAAATTTAAGCTATACAAGTTTTTGTATTGATTTTCTACAGCATGTTCTTTTGAACCATAGATAGAATGTAGAATTGGGAAACAGCTGTTGAACCTTTGTGTTTTTAATAGGTAGATCATGTACATATCTGTCCAGCATCAGAAACACTAATGTGTATTAATTACAGCATGTCTTTTACTACTCAGTATCAAAAATTCTAACTTCTGATTTACTTGTTAGCTTTCTTTCTTTCTTTTTTCTTTCTTTCTTTCGCTCTTTCTCTCTTTCCTTCTTTCTTTTCTCAACTAAATATTGGAACTTTAATATTCATCTCTGCATTGTGTATTGTTTTTGAAATAGTTTTTTAGAGTATAATAGAGCTCCATCATTCCCTCATAACCACTGTTACTTTCTTTCCAATTCACTATCTGCTTTAATAGTTGTTCTCTCTCTCTCTCTCTCTTTCTCTCTCTCTCTCTCTCTCTCTCTCTCTCTCTCTCTCTCTCTCTCTCTCTTCGTGTGTGTGTGTGTGTGTGTGTGTGTGTGTGTGTGT
>JADRCD010199745.1:0-14902 GCA_019843815.1 Montemys delectorum
TAAATGCTCGATACAAATTTTTGCGCAGTGGTTGGTTGAATCTGTGGATGTGGAGGGATGGCTGAATAGCCACAGGTTTTTTCAACAATAACCAACATCTAATTCCAGAACATTTCCCTTGCTCGCCAAAGGAGCCCTAGACACTGTATGCTCTTGATACTTAGTAGCATATAATGTCCAGAGGAGTCTCCATCCAAATCCTGACTGTCACACTGGAACAGATTGTGCTTCAGGAATCCAAACTTCAGTTCCTTTACCTTCCATTTTGTGGTAATCTTCAGATTCCCGGTGTCCAGTTCTGTCATAGATGAGGATTCTGACATGTAAAAGCAAGTGAGCAAGAGCACATGAACGAACTAGTATGATCAGGGAATCAATACACTTAAGTTGGTGTTTTATAACTTGTGGTCTGACCAGATAACTCTTCTGTGTCTCTTTGAATTCAAGTTTCAGTTCTGAGATTTGTACAAATTTGCAATCTGCAAGAAACAACACTCAGGGATCGATGTCACAGCTGGGACATCGGTAACCCAGATATTGCTGTCCACAACTAGATATTACCATTCATAGTGTGGTTAGTACCCCAGCCTCCAGGATCCCGCCCGCTGTTCTTCAGAGCCCCATCTTTCCAGAAACCCCCAGAAATGCCTTTCCCGCACCCGTCTTGTCTCAGTGTTTGTTCAGAGCTATCTTCCAAGAGCAGTTTTTCAATTCAGCGGTTGGATTTCCATCCATGTTGTATGGATATCCATAGTTCATCCACCCTCCTTGCTGTATAGATATAGCACAGCTTATTTAACCATCTTCCCATTCGGGTTATTTCTGGCTTGTCTTGCATTCGGGCTATTCCTATAGTGTGAATACATGCAGACTGCTCAGTTTGGAAAGAATTCCTCAATGAGCCTGTACATCTCAGAGGGCTCGCATCTACATCTACACCACACAGTATCTTTCAGTGGGAGGTGAAGCTTATTCATCTCATTTTAGACCTGGCAAAATAAGCTTGCACAGTGTCCTAGAAGTCACATGACAGAGCCAATAGTTGGGTCATATGAGTAAATACACTGTGCTTGTTGCCCCATAGAAACGCAGTCACAAATAGTCCCAGATACTAAATTCTAGGGATGCAAAAAGGATGAGGGTTTGGTCCTTAGGGGGCTTGCAGGAGAGTAGGGAATCATCGGCCCAAAGCATCAACACGACATGTGCATGGACCAGAAACATAAGCATTGTAATTGCACAGGGTGGGGCCTAAACCACAGGGGGATCGTGCCTGAGCATGGGGAGATGTGACCACAGTGGGAGGAGTTGGTGTGAGCGCCCCGCTGCACAGAGGTTTCCACTGAAATTTTCCACTGAGAAAAAAAAAAAATGTTCTCTGGAAAGGTTTATCGTCCTAGGGCAGATGCTGGGCAGATAGTTTTAGTTTCGTGACTAGTCAAATCTATGGGATCAGCAAAGCCTAGTAGAGAGAGACCCGGAGAAATGCTTCGTTCATGATTCAGATGGAATGAGGAAATCCTGTTCTTTGCTAATAATACCCCAAGACCTAAATGTCAGGGGCCACAGTAGGAAGGAATGTAAATAAATCACGAGTGCCGACTCCCAGGCTGACACTGGAAAGCAAGCAAGCACTGCTGTGTGGTGAAGGTGCTGGTCAGGTTGTCAGCACTGTTGGAGCCACCGGGCATAGACCTCCATGACAGCCGCTCCTTTCTCTGCCTTGGCTTGGGGGAGAGGTGGGTGGTGGTGATTGCTACTTAGGGGTGTTTGTGACATGCCAGGGGTATACAACATGTTTCTCATGTAACCAGTGTTGCCTTCCCTAGTCCTCTAAGGAGAGAGTACAGACCACCAGGGGGATGAAGAACCTGCCCAGGACTGCTCCAACATGCAGGGCTTTCGGATTGCTCTTTTAGAGGTGACAGGGAATGAAGCCACAAGGAGATCAGGTGGGTGCTGGGCACTAACAGAGATGCACCAATGGCCAGGAAGTCCAGTATGTTTATTATATATCCTGAGGAGCAAGTTAGTTAATCTTCATAGGAGGTCTCTGTAGGGAGCAGTCTCGAGCTGCAGTCATTCTGGAGAAAGAAGCTGCAGTTGATACGGATGGCATATGATGTCCACATCTGTACTGGACCAGAGGGCCTGGTCATTCCCAGGGGTCTGAGGCACTGGGGTCCTTGACATGGCTGGGCTGGAGTCAATATACACTCACTTAGGACCTCATCCGTCTATCACACAAAAACACTTAGGCACTAGGCCCAGAACTGTGTTTCTAGGAGGGAACCGTGAAATGTTGTTTATCTAAAAAGGAAGTGGAGAGAGTCAGAGATCAATGACACTTGGCTGGTTCACTGTGTTGGTGATGTTGGAGCCTCCACGAAAAGGGTTTGGTAGGGGTATCAGCAAAGCCAGGGTCATGGAGAAAGTTGCAGAGAGGTCTTCAGTGGGACATAGACATGCAGACAGAGGCATAAGCCAACCAGACCCCGGAGCCACCAAGATGGATACAAAGGCAGTCACTGGCAAAGGGCTCCAAGCTGTTCCAGAACAAATTCTAGAAGCTTCAGGCCCTGCCAGGAGGATCTGGGAAGACATGAAGCCTAGAAAATAGAGACTCCACCATTATCCAACACGCTGATCCTGGAGCCACCAAACTGTATGTTCCTGCAGGCATATATAACATCAACACCACCAGCATCTAACTGTTCACTAAGCACGTGCTATCCCAGATACCAGATTTAGAATTTATTCCAGGACTACTTGTGACATCTCAGAGTGAGGAGACAGAACTAGTAGGGCACAGAAAGCGCAGAATGACAGATGCCAATCAAGAAGCAGTCTGAGGAACCACAGACAGAGGATGTGTGAATTCTAGCCAATGAGAAGGAAGTTAGGAGGAGCTAAGAGTTAGGGCGAGGACACTTGCTGGGGGTACACTGTGTGAAGGTGTGTCTCTGTCCTTCCTCACCTGCCTAAGGCATTCTCTGATTAGCTTCAACAAAGAGATGACGGCCAATAACTGGGCAGGATAGGGAAGACGGGACTTGCACTCTAAGAGAGGCTCTCTGGGAGAAGAGTCTGAGAAAGGAGGATTTACCTGTATGACACAGAGGAGATCAGACATACTGTGTGTGAGAGAGGCCACGTGGCAGACATCGACTAAAATGAGCATGTTAAGTTAGAGATAACTGGGAGGGAGCCTTGCTATTGTGCTGACATTTTTCTAAATCATAATGTCTGTGTCTATTCAAATGCCGACTGGTCCAAGGAAGTCCAGCTGTACACACTGTTCCTCTTTGGCCTCGGCTAGCAGAAAAGCAGCAACCTGAACTTCCTCAGCTTTTAGGAGACACATGAACCAGCTGCAGGACACCGCTCAGCAAAGCAGCACAGTAAAAAAACGGTGGACTCACCGGATAGCTGACATTGCCTCATCCTGGTATCGACTGAGTTCAGGCCTGAGCTTTTGGAGAACTGGAAACGAGCAGCTACTGGCAATGTTGCCAAGAGGAAATCAGTTTGGTTGTGTATGCAGGCCAAAGGTGTCCCAGACTTCTATTCAGATGTCTCCGGACAGGAAGGAGACCAAAAAAGGAAGTGGTCTGAGGAGAGGTGGCACAGTCTTTGTGAAGAAAGTGACCTCAAGCAGTGCCCATAGTGCTGATGCTCCCTGCACATGTGGGTTTAGCGTGGACTTCAAAGGCTACCAGGGATGAATTACTCCCACAGCAACTGCCTGGTATTATTTGCACAAAAACTCCACACACCTGTGTTCATCTGAGAGCAGCCAGGCTTTCTTGCAGATAGGACAGAGGCCCAACCTCCTCCAATATCCTGAGGGTGGGATCCAGCTGCGCCAATTCCCAGCCACCTAGAAAGAGCCTCGGTGTTTGACCTTCCCCGGGCCAAGCTGCCACCTCCCCAGATGCTACCCTGGCTACTCTGGGACTTCTGATTCCCAGAATGCCTGGAGCTCAATGAAAGAAAATGTAAATTTATTTCAGCAGCCCGTTTCCAGGGGCTTGCGTCTTAAGGTTACTATTGTTCCTCAGGCAAAAGGGGAGGCCTTGTAGTGGCCAAGTCTTTCTCTGCTCAGCTTTGGGAGGAGATGCCCCAAGTCAGACATGTTTTAGAGATACAGGAAGTACATACTCTAGCACTTCCTCCTCCCTGATCCATTTGGAGACCGACAGCAGTTCTTGGCCTAGTCTACCTCAAAACTCTGTTATTTGTTTGTTTGTTAGTTGAGGCAGGGTTTCTCTGTGTATTCCTGGCTATCCTGGAACTCGCTTTGTAGCCTAGGCTAGCCTCAAACTCACAGAGATCCGCCTGCCTCTGCCTCCCTAGTGCTGGGATTAAAAGCATGGGCCGCCGCCACCACCACATACACACTCTGCTGTAACCTAATGCAATAAGCTCTTGTTCCTGTGAATAAATTGTCAAGACAAGCACAATACCAAGAAATACTAGTGGAGAAAGCCATTGCTACAGCCGGTGAGAAGACAGTTGAGAGATGTTTCTAGAGCGTTGCTCCCATCACACAGGGACTATTGATTGGTATTTTACTTGGGCTGTCTGTGCTCATATCAGAAAGCATTCCAGGGGCGGAGATACTCCTGAGCAAAGACTAAGGTTTAAGGTAAAAGAAGGAAACCAGTGAGATACATTCTGGACCATATTTAGCTTGAGGTCATAAAGCGCACACGCATGCGAGCTGTGTGCGTAGCGTGCGTGCGTGCGTGCGTGCGTAGAAAGGGTTAAAATAGGCAGCCGCGCCTCTGGGCGTGCTCGACTTGTATCATAAAGATGGCAGTCTTGTCATAAAGTTTTAGTTGAAAAACATAATGAGAAGGAACAACCCGGAAGCTAACACTGACTCCTTATTTTCTTTCCATGTGGTAGTTGCTTCTGGTTGTTGGTCATCTCTTCCATTGGTAACTTCCCAATTTAAAGAAACCCTGGGTTGTTTCTGTATCCAGGGATATTTCCCGTGGGCAAGGCTTGAGTCTGAGGTTGAGCCCCCTGGGGCATGTTCCGGATTATGAATGGACCTGCGATGCCCTTCTCCTCAAGGAAAAACAGACGTCTTGGGCACTTTAAAAGGAAAACAAAACAGCTATTCTCTCTCCAAGCCTGATATATGGTTGCTAGATCTGAAGCCTGGAACTGCAGAAGCCATCTTAGAATCATGAGATTGCCCTGAAAGCAAAGAGAAATAACACACACACACACAGACACATACACACAATCAGGAATGAGGGAACAGAAAGGAGAGGGTTTGAGAAACATGCTCGCCCTGATATTATTAGCTTACTGAGCTTACCAACCACCTTGTGATGGAGTGGCAGGCAGGCAATGCAGAAGCATCAGAGATAATCGTACTACGATGGTTATATTTGAAAAACACAAACTATCACAGTCTGCCCTCTGGACATGATTAAGTCACATCTTGTCTTGTTTCTAAAATCTTATGGGAATGAGGTTGGAAGGCCAGGATCTTGTCTTCTAAATCAGGAAAATGAGTCTCCTCAGAGGGCTTCCCTTCGCTGTATGGAATGGAAATGACAAGGACAAGCTAACTGTCCCTCTCTCTCCATCTGCACCCAACACACGGCAGGGTATGCAGGGTAACCATAACAGACATTTCCTATCCATGGGAGTGGAGGAGGCAGTGCAGGAGGCACACAGCAGTCACTCGTCATAGCAAGCCTGAAATCCAGTCAGGCATGTGTTTGAGCTCCAAATTGGGCAGCATCTTGCTCCAGGGAGTCTATCTCTGTGGTCCTTGGTTCTGCCCTGTTATAAGAGCAGCTCACGCACGCTAGTGAATAACTTCTTTGTCTTGCCTTCCACCTGTAAAAATTTGGAGGCCCAAGTTTTCTTCCTGTTTCAGAGGAGCCACCTGCCTCAGATCTGGCTGAGGGCGCACCTGTTCAAATCTCTCACCATCACAGATTCCTAGGGAATCGCTCTGGAGCTAACAGAAGCCACACTCACAAGCCATGTCTGAGACAAGGCCCTGTCTGACTGGCTTGCGATCAGAGGATGCTATAATGGCAGCCTTGAGGGTCTGAGAAGTCTTCTGACCAGCTGAGAGGCCCGTGGAAGTTGTCTTCAATTTCTTGGAAGCCTTAAAATAGAGCTGCATCTTGAGAGAGTCCCTTTTGCCTTTCACGCCTTCTACGCTGAGGATAAGTTGCTTTGTGGGGAGGCTTCAGGTATGGAGTCCGCAAACTTTAGGGGTGCCTCCATTATGTATATTGTCTTTAAAGTGTGTTGAAAAGCAGAACGATTTGTAACTTAGTCCACTTGTTACTGCCCATCCTTTAATACAAAATGCAGCAATTAGTGCTTCCTAACAATTGGCTCCAAAATCTCATTAGCCAAACCCACGGCCCACAAGATTTTGTCTGCATTTCTAGTTCCTGCTCACCAAAGCTTTGCTGAGATCTCTGTCACCTCATTGTGCAAATCCTTTCTTCAGCTCCTAGTAGCTTTCGTCATTGTCCTTTTAGCGGTCCGTAACACTGGAGATTCAGTGAGCCCTGGCCTGCTCCAGAGTTCACTCATGTGCATCTGTCTTCTGTGTGTGAATCAGTGAATGCATGTGAAAGTCAGAGGACACCGTGTGGGAGTCAGGTCTCCTCTTCCACCATGCGTGCTCCCAGGAATTGAACTCTAGTCATCAGGCTTTATGGTAAGTGCCCTTACAATCTCAGCCATCTCATTGGCCTGATGTTTACATCTTCAGTGTCAATCTATGACTTCTGACACCAATGTCAATGGTGTTTATCTATTGCTGTGTAAAATCCCACCCAGAAATTTCATGCCTTGAGATAATGTTTTAAAAATTGGTACTAGGTGTCAGATGCACATATGCATACACACACACACACACACACACACACATACACAATTATTGCAGTGCACACTTTTAGTCTGAGCACTCAGGAAGCAGAGGTGGGTGGATCTCTGTGAGTTCAAGGTCACCTGGTTGATATAGTAAGTTCCAGGCCAACCAGGGCTATACAGTAGAACCCTGTCTCAACAAAATAACAAATTAGAAGGGCTGGAGGGATGGCTCAGTGGTTAAGAGCACTGGCTATTCATTCTTCCCAGGTTCCCAGAGGACCCAGGTTCAATTCCCAGGACCCATATGGCAGCTCACAACTGTTTGTAACTCCAGGTCTGCAGAATCTGACATGCCTGAAGGCAAAACCACTAATGCAAATTAAAAATTAAATTATAAGACAAAACCTCCAGGGATTAAACCCAGGATATTGAGTACATGCAAAATGCATGCCTTACCACCAAACTACACCACCAGGTCCCTATATCAGGAAATTAAAATATAAAGCAATATCTCAAGCATCCTTATCCTGTGAGCTGCCGTTTCATAGCTGAGTACCACTCACTAGGGTCCTTCACATGATTGCCTTTAGATGCTGATTGGTGCTCTGGCATTGCTGCCATGGAAGGTAGAGAGATGAGGAGAGCTAGGGAAGGTGGGTAGAGAAGAGTTCAGGCTCATATCTTTGAAAAAAATATGATGTATGACTAATTTGGCCCTCATGACATAACCAGTGGGAATTTCTGGAAGAAAGCTGAGCAGGAAAGACAGGTCATCAGACAGCAGTGTGGAGGGAAGGGGGGAAGGAGGGGAAGGAGGAAGTCCAGAGAGGGGTAGGCTGGCCGGAAAGCCTGGAGGAGTGGGGAGCAGCAGCAGTTCGTGAGCACGTGCATTCATGTTGTGCAGGTGTGCCTGCATTTGTGTGTGTGTGTGTGTGTGTGTGTGTGTGTGTGTGTGTGTGTGTGTAAACAGACTGGTAAAGCAAAGAGTGCCATTGAACTTCGTGTTTGCTCATCTACTATGGGTTTCATCAGTGGAAGGCGAGGACCCAGGAGCTCAGCTTTTCCTGAAGGTTCCTGGACAGCTGGTGAGCAGCCCACCCCGTTCCACTCTCAGCACTCACTGTAGCAATGATGGACACCACTGTCTGTTTGTCTGTACAATCCAGAAACTTAGTGACCAATCACCATTCTCAGAGAGAGACAGTGTTAGGGCTGAGAGATGGCTCAGCGGTTAAGAGCACTGAAGCACTGACCACTCTTTCAGAAGTCCTGAGTTCAGTTCCCAACAACCACATGGTGGCTCACAACCATCTGTAATGGGATCTGATGCCCTCTTCTGGTGTGTGTCTAAAGACAGCTATAGTGTACTCAAATCCTAAATTTTTTTTTTTAAAGGAGAATGTTAGAGCCCACAAGATGGTTCAGTGGATGAAGGGACTTGCTGCCAAGCCTAAGGACCTGAGTTTGATCCTAAGGCCCACTTAGTGAACTGACTTCTAAAAGTTATCTTCTACAACTTTCACACATTGACACCATGGCACACTGACTCAAACAAATAAATGTAACTTAATAATGAAAAAAATAGAGAGGCAAGCCCACTCTGCCTCATGCAGGGCAGGCTCCACTATGAGCAATGTGTTATGGAGAGGTGAGAAAGATGGAAGAGTGCTGTGAAGAGAGATGGAACTGGAGACACAACAGTGGTTACAGGTGTGAAAGAAGGTTGTGGTCAATGGCAGAGCATGTCATTGCCCAGGGGGGGTCAGCAGGGTGGTGTGTAAGCCTGGAACTTACACAGACACAGGCTCAGCCCACTGCCCTGGCTCTGGACATGAGGAAGGTTTCACTTTCTGGAAGAACCACTGTGGTTCGTGATGCCACTGGAGGCCGTGTTGACTGTGGTCCATGTTGCTGCCCCAGGCTGTGATGAAGCCTGAGATCCATGTGGACGTATGCAGTCTGTGCTGTTGACTGAAGCCTTGGTGATGTCCTCAGGCTTAGCAGCCTGCTAGGCCATGTTGATGTCAGCGGCTCATATAGCCAACTGGAGACCATATTGACTCACATCATCTCCGCTGTCACTGAGGGCCATGAGTGGGTCAGTGGTCCTGATAAAGCCAAGAGCTAGGTTAATGTATATGGTCTGTGTTACCACCTAACGCCATGCAGATGTGCCTGATCTATGAGGAGGCCAGAAGCCATGTTAATGTTCGTGGGCCATGCTGCTAGCAGGGGCCACATTCATGTGAGTGGCCTAGGCTACTTACATGATATTGATATTGAGTCTGGGCTGCTACATGGGCCATGACTGGGTCAGAGATCCTACTGCATCCGGGGTCTGTGTTGATGTCCACGGCCCATGTTACCACTGAAGACCATGTGGATGGATATGTGCGGACTATGCTGCAGCCTGAGGCCATGTTGATGTCTGTGGTTGGGCTGCCTTCCAAGAGTTGTGTCTGCATCTGTGGTCTACTGCAGCTGGAAGCTGTGTTCGTGGACACACCAGAAGCCCATGATCGTGCTCCCACTGACTGTAAAGAGCAAGGAGGCTGCTTTTGCTGTGATATTGATGACTGCAGATGCACAGTTGAGAAAGAGGGACATGGAAGGCTTGTGTGACAAGCCCTGCTCCCCACCTCTCCCCAAAAGTAACAGCCTAGACAGGAAGCCATCAAAATGAACTCTTTACAATTATGGTAAGGATGCATGCACAATAAATAGCTCTGCACAACCAATGGCTTCTGTTGGGGGTATGAAAAAGGAAGGACTCGGTTCTATTTAAGGGGCAGGCCACTGAGAGTTGGACCACACTCCAATTAAGGTATATAGATAAAGCAAAATGGACTTTTTGTATGTGGAGTGGGAGGTCACAAGGGCAGGCGGGCAGGCATGGAAGGATGGCAAATTCTCAAAGAATCAATAAAGATAATATGCTTACAAAAGCATTAAAGAGAGAGGCAGGATTATTCTTTCAGAACACAGCTATCTTGATTTGGGTCTGAAATGTCCCCCATGGGCTGATGTATTTGAAGACTTGGTCACCAACTGGTGGCGCTGTTTGTGGAGGTTGTGGAAGTGTTGAGGCAGAAGGTATGGCTGACAGAGGTAGGCCACTGGGAGTGGACTTTTGAGGGCTGTAGTCCAGCCCTGCTTCTCACCTGAGCATGTTGTTCCCCAGTCTGCACAGATGCAGGCCTCCTAAGTCACCATACCTTCCTCACAACAATGGGCCTGAAAATGTGAGCCAGAATAAACCTTTCCCATTGTTGCTCTGGTCAGGTATTTCATGACAGAAATGAGAAAGGTAACTAATACACTTCCTTGCCATGGTTGATTAGGACAGCATTAAAATCCCATCCCTCTGTCTCTGGGCTTCACCCCTCACTGGCCACCAGCCTATGGATTTGAAGGTGTATATATTAAGCCTTGCCCATGTGAATGGTTTTGTTTGTCAACTTCCCCCTATGTAGCCACTGTTCCGAATGACACACTTGAGCCTCTCCTGCAGCCTGCAACCTGCAGGCCTAGGGACAAGGAAGTGGCTATAGTAAGCCACTGAGGGAGGGGTTGTTTTTCAGCACCCTAATTCATAGCCAAAGTGATTATTATCTCCACTTTGACATCTGCTCCCTTATTAAATCCTCTCACGGTGTCACAGGAACACCTGAGACTCCATCTCTGTCTCCAGGGGATCATCTCCTCAGCCCATATCACAACCACTGCCTGCCTGGACTCCTGGAGTAACCTCCTCTCTGGCCACTTAGCATCAGCCCTCTGCATAGGGGTTGGACTAAGCTTTGAAAAGGGCCAGTCTCATTTACAACAGGGATATGGGCCCATGACCCTGGCACAGGTGGTTGTATTCTGCCCATCCACAGTCTGGAGCGTGGTTTTCATCTCAGGTGCACAACCCCCATCTGGCTAACCTAACATTGCTACCGTTCCCCAGAGAAAGGAACTCACCAGATGATGAGCTCTTGAGTTAGATGAAGGGTTGAGTGTGCACAGAGATGATAATACCATACCTGCAGGGTAAATGATGAGCAACAGACATCCAGAAACATCCAGGCCAGGCCACCATTAGACAACAAGCTCACAAGCAAGTATTGATGGCCTACGTAGGCTAGCTGGGTGCTCTCCAGAGATACAGACACAGTGTATGGTCGCCAGCATATAGACACTGCTGTGTGCTGGCTATGTGTTAACACACTGTGTGCTGGCTGAATACTCTGTCGGGTGTAGACTGTGTGCTGGCTGTATGCTCTCTGTCGGGTGTTGGCATTGTGTGTTGGCTGTAGGCTCTCCCATAGCAGTTAGTTAAACTGCTTAATGCATGTACTGTACCCACCCAAGAGCTCTGGATTCACAAATGAAAGACACAACACACAAACACACACACACACACACACACACACACACACACACACACACGCCAGCTAATTTTGATATGCCAAACTAGCTCAATGGCTGAGCACTCTAAACTTCCCAGCAGCTAGCACACTCCCCTCTAGTATCACTGAGGTAACATCTTTAAAATCTATATTTCATCTCTACTACCTCAAACCCAATTGGGGGAACGGCCCCAGGGCTATTTTCCTGGAACCTTATATGTTATCGAGCCTTTAAGTCTGTTCCCTTGCTCCTCCATTATGGTGATTCTGTCTCTCCTCCCCCTCCCCTCAGCCCCTTGCCCTCGAAATGTAAAAGTTCCACCTCTGTCTCTCTGCCCAGCCAATGGCTGTACAGAAATTCTTTGTAATATTTACTTATTTTATGTATGTGAGTACACTGTAGCTGTTTTCAGACACACCAGAAGAGGGCATCGGATCCCATTACAGAGGGTTGTGAGCCACCATGTGGTTGCTGGGAATTGAACTCAGGACCTCTGGAAGAGCAGTCAGTGCTCTTAATCGCTGAACCATCTCTCCAGCCAGCAATTCTTAATTACCAATCTAAGGTAGCTGGGTGCAGGGACCCTCAACATCTGGAAGAGCTGCTTTTGGGAGCCAAATTAAGACAAAGCTTTAGAACCAATTCCCAGCACTCACCCTCAGATGTAAACCCATTGTGTGCTGTCTGTATGCTCCTTGTCAGGAGTAGACACTCTGCAAATTGGCTGTGTGCTCTTCCTCAGGTATAGACCCACTGTGTGCTGGGGGAATGCTCTGTCAGGTATAGACATTCTGCATGCTGGCTGTGTATGCTCCCTCCCATTGTGTGCTGGAGGAATGCTGTCCCACCTGTATAAGCATCTATGGAAGTTCCCACTGGGGCTCTCACACCCTCTGACTTGGAGCTCCAGCAGCCTCTCCTGGCCTCATCTTCTCCTTTGTTCCTTTGATTCAAGGCGGCTTTCCACCCTGCACTCACCCTCCAGGTCTGTTTCCTTCCTCCCCTACAGATGCTGAAGTGCCGCCTTCCCTCTCTTAGATGAACTCGTCTGCTTGCTTGGGCTTTGCCTCTGAGTCTCTGGAAGCACATCTCATCCAGATCCAAGCACTTGCCTCCTCTCCCCATTATCCGAGGATTAACTCAGCCTTGGAACTTTGGTTCTGCCTTGGCCTTTGCTTTCCAGAAAGTCCCAAATCCTTCATCTTCTCCATCTCCCACCAGGAGCAAAACCACACAAAAACAAAAAGGAGAAACTTCTTCAGAGATTATTGGAAGCCATGTGGACATAGAGGCTGATCTAGCGTGCGAATCTGCCATCTTCAAAAGCTTCGTTCATGAGTTCATCTAGTCATCCAAGAAAGACTAGGGAGAGTCCACTACGTGCCAGGCACCCAAGCACACAATGAACAAAACAGACATTACTTTGCCCTAGATAATGGGAACTCCCTACACGTGACTGTGGGGAGACTCCCACTTCCCTGGGTTGCCTGTGGCTTCTAGCTGCCCAGTGGTGAGAAAGGGGCTCTTGGGGAGAGGTGAGGAGTACAGCATATGTGGGGAGGCATGGGGAAATAGAGGTGGGAAAGGAAGGATGCTCTTTGCCATCTCCATCCCTCCTCCCTGCTTTGGGTGGTAGGATGTAAGGGATGGGATGAGAAAGGGAAGCAGATCAGATGCTCCAACAGGTCTTCGCTGCAGTTTGAGATGGCTTCGCAGCCCCAAGCCAGCCTAGGCCCTAGAACTCTGCCTTGAATAGAAGTATTCAGATTCACTGAGGACAGCAATAGTGGGCGGCAGGAGACTCAGTTCCAACCGCTGTATCTTGTTTCATTTCTTTCCTCTTGTTCCTGATCTCCAGTTTTTACCCTTAAGTTACTGAGAAGCTTGCAATCCTCATCCCTTCCCTCCTACTCCTTAATGAGATTCTGTTCTTTAGAGATATTACGCATCCTTCCCTCTTCCCCAGGCCATTACAGAGGGCACGAACAACACAAAGTTACTCTGCGATTTCAATAAAAGCCATGTAATCTCTTTCCAAAGCGCCACTCTGCTTCAAAAAGTCGATATTCCTCCACTGGCAATTTCCTATGATGTCGTTAGTTTAACAAAATAAAATCTGAAAACAACCAAGTTGCTACAAGAGCAGCTACACTCAGACGTTCACCTTCCTTTCCTTCCGATGATTCTGAGACTTTCCCAGTAGCTCACATTGTTAGCTAAGTGATAAAGCCAGAAAAGCTGTTATATGGTTTTTGAACACTTAAGGGGTGGGGGTGACGAGACAATAGTTAGAGGCTTTGGTGATTAAATGACAGAGACTCTGCTTTAGAGAGTCAGTATCAAAACAGGTATGGGCAGGTTTGAGTTTGGTGGTGCACACCTATACAGCAGCACTAGGGAGACCGAGGCAGGAGGATGGAGAGTTCTAGGGCCACCGGGGCTGCCTAATTAGATGTTGTCTCAAACCAAACCAAACCAAACCAAAAAACCAAGAGGCCAGGTGTGTTGGCCCATGCCTTTAATTCTGGCACTAAGGAGGCAGAGGCAGGCAAACCTCTGTGCACTTGAGGCCAGCCTGGTCTACATAACGTGTTCTGGGTCAGCCTAGGCTTCACAGTGAGACCCTGTCTAAAACAAAGCAGACAATGACAAAAAGAGTTGGGGAGGGTTCCCTGAAGGATGTGTGGGACTGCTACTCAGAGAAACTACCTCTCAAAAAACAAAACAAAACAAAAAGTGCTGGGGACGTTGCATTTTTTTGGTCTTGTATGCATAAGATGATGCTGGGTTTGATTCCCAACCCAGCAACAAGAAAAACAATAACAACAACAACAACAACAACAAAACCTGACGTGTTCCTGAGCAGTACAATTCACAGCCGTCTAAGCAGGTGGTTCTGTTCTGTTTCACTGTCCTAGATGGGAGGAAGGAGAGGGTGTCCTAGTAAGAAAGGCTCAGGGCTTCGGAAGGAGTTTCTGAGGTAGAGCTGCCTGGAAAAGCCGTTCTCCCCCTCATCGGCCTACTTTGATGTTCCCTGCACCACCCCTGTGCCTACCTCTGTACTGGTACCATGGGAAAGTCAGTCACCAGTGACATCCATGTTGCCAACTTCAAGGGAAGCTTTGGTGTTTAGGGTCCAAGATTAGACCATAAGGTCACTGCTCTTTCATCAGGACTATGTCCCCAGCACTGTCACAGTCAGGGTCAGAAGCTAACTCGACATAAACCTACAGTCACCTGGGAAGAGGAAACTTCAGCTAAAGAACTGCCAATCAGATTGGCCCATAGCCATGGCTGGGAGGCATTTTCTTAAGTGCTAGTTGACACAGGAAGGCTCAACATACTGTGGGAGGGACCGTCTCTATGCAGGCTGTCCTGGACTGTGTAAGGAAGACAGTTAAGAGCCAGGTAGTGTGGTGCCTTTAATCCCAGCACTAGGAGGCAGGGGCACGTTGATCTCTGTGAATTTGAGGCTAGCCTCAGCTACAGAGTAAGTTCCAGGACAGACAGGGGCTACATAGAGAAACCTTGTCTCAGAAAAAAGAAAGAAAAGAAGGAAGAAGAAAAGAAAAAAGAAAAAAAAGCAAGCAAGTGAGCTGTTCTTCCAGAGGTCCTGAGTTCAATTTCCAGCAACCATATGGGATCC
>JADRCD010199751.1:0-22260 GCA_019843815.1 Montemys delectorum
GTACACATACAGAGATTTTATGCTAATAGCATATAGTACTTACTCTCCCTTTAAGCTTATTTAAGCACATGTTATTTCACCATAGGGACTTCCTGCTTTTCTCTTCCTTCATCTACACTAAGGTAAGCATGTTAAAATGGACAGATTCAATGATGGAAATGCACCTGAAATCACATCCAACAGAATGAGAATACATCCAGGCAACTGTTTTTAAGAAGGAACAGCCTTTGGGTGAGTAAACACAGAATCACTGATCACGAACTGAAGGAGGTTGACTTGACAAAAGTCATGCCCTTTTTGATTTTACCTTCTGTAAAATGGTTATGTTAGGTTTATAATGCTACTCCACTTTGTGCCAATGAGTTTTTTTTACAAAAAGATTAATTTTTATTTTTTATGTTTCAGGGCTTTGTGTTTGTTTTGAATTTTTTTTCTAAACTTATATCTGTTCACTACATACTTGCCTGATGACCAGAACATTCACAAGAGAGTATCAAATCTCCCAGAACCAAATTACAAATGGTTCTTGGCTGTCAGGTTGGTGCTGAATTTAAAATATTGTTCCTCTGTAAAAGCAATCTGTGTGCTTAACCACTAAGCAATCTCTCTAGTTCTACCAACATATTCTTCAAAACCATTTCTTAACTTTTTTAATTGCTTTTCTTCAAGTATAATATTAGATCCATGTACTTAATGTGATTTATGTATTAGAAGTCTGGGCCTAACAACACATTGTCAAATACATTCAATATTGTAGATACTTGAAAATGAATAGCATGTGTGTATGTGCTTGCACATGTGTGCATGTGTGTACACATGTGCATGTGTATGCTGAATTGACTTCAAAGACTGTCATGCATACAAAGGGAAAATATATGGTATAATAATTAATTTTGTTATATACAATAGAGAGTCTAAAGTACTTCTTTTATTCACTTTATTTATATTTTTAAAAAGAAAAAAATTAACCTAAGTTGAGCATGAAAGCAAGCAACACATGTAAATATATAAGGTTTTTAGTTTTATTTTGTTGAAGATATCATGACTCATTTCCAGGAGATGTTCCTGATGGTGGTGGCTGGTCACAGTGATGAGAGTGCCTGCCTAAAGTCTCTAGGCCATGAAGAGTTCCTGAAATATATATGTGCATTCTATTAATTATAACAAATCAAGTAGAAATAAACTTGCTTTAGGGCAGATAGAATGAAATCTGCTAGGTCTGTGAACTTTGAGTGGAATGTTTTAAAATGTCTTTTAGAATAACATCTTAAATGTTAATGTAGGTTTTTACAGAACCAGTCAGCCAGTAAGTGAAGAAACTGAGTAGGATACAACAAATTTAAATGATTTGGACTCTTTCCAAAAGCTTACCCTGGGAAAAGAAAATAGTCAACTTGCTTTTTTGGCAACTGATAAAAGAATACTATGAAGTTAAAAGCTAATTGTTACATGGCGTAGGACCTTAGACACTAAAATGGAAACTTACCCTATACCCTTGTTCCTTGATACTCCCTTGTAAGAATTTCAAAATAAAAATGTTCATTGATAGGAACCTAATACTATACTTAAGAGGAGTTTGGACTCATTGGTTTTATGAGTTTAGGCTATAAAATGTTTGGTCACAGTCATTATGGTCTGACGGAGTCCAGCACTATTGTCCACCTGTTTGTAACTCCTAATTATACTCAATGCTTGTAGACTTATCAGAGGCCTGGTTTTAGATAGAGGCTTCAGTATTCAATTATGCATACGTAGAGTGGTTCTTCTGAAGTTTTAATTATGACATTTAGAATGACAGAAATATATTTATCATTCTACCTAGTTCTTACCTCATCATTTCCATCTATATTATCTTTCATAAAGCTCATTCCTCCCACTGCCCAAGGACCATAATATCAAGTAGAAGATTATAAGCATGAGAGGCAAAAACAACAACAACAACAACAACAAAAAAAAACCACAGTTTTTTATGTCACAATCCATTGGCCTCAGTAAACTAAAATGTTATCTATATTTTACTGAATATATATTTCTGACACCTGTTCTTTTCCATTGACCAAGAGAAATGGGTAAATTCTCACTGGTGGTCTTGAAGTGAGATTAATCATATCATTTTTAAGTTACCAGAAAAGGTAAGTCAATTTACCTCATCTATTCTAAAATTCACAAATGGCAAGTTTGGAATATATATATATATATATATATATATATATATATATATGTATATATACACAACCAAAGAACCCATAACTTATATATAATATATATACACATACATATGTGTATATATATACACATATATATTAATTTACACACACACACATACACACACACACATATATATATATATATATATATATATATATAAAATTAGAAAAATATCACCCAGATAACACCAGAGGCACAATACAGGGCAAAATGCCTTGAAGAAATGTAACCATTTTAGGGACAGTGTGGTTTCTAGCTTTTGGGTGAATAAAACTAGTCAGTCTCAGTAATAAAATCCCCTATGAACTAGAGTTGAACACTGTACTAAACTGAAAGTAACATAGAATTCACTTGAAAATACAATGGTAACAAAATGTTGAGAAAGCCTTTTGTTTTTTTTACAGTATTTTGTTTTATATATTTATAAAGAGTAGTTTTAATGGAAGGCTTAAATATTTCCAAGGATTGTTATATGACATTAGGTAACTGCAATACCTTCTACATATATATTATTGAAAACTAACGATTATTAAAAAGCAACATGATGATAGATCTTACCTTGATCATAATGATAACTCAATGTTAAATTAGATGCTTCCTAGAATGGTGCTAAGTTGGAATAAAAATTATTAATCATGATAAAGTTTCAAATATGGTTTATAGTAAGTTCATGAAAAATATCCTGATAATAGATTTCAGTGTGACTATGCTTGCTTACAGTTACAAGTCTCATTTAATTTACAATATGCTGAAATTTTAAACAAAATATATTTCATATGGAAAGTTTCATTGGCAAAATGGAGGAGGTACTGGTCTACTCTATGGCCTGCAGCCGTCTGACATATTCTCTTAATGTTATAGAGCCTCCGACTCAGATAAAATCAGATAATGGGCTTCCACACAGAACAATAGACACCATATCATCTCAGTTGTATATTAACTGTATACTGTGATAGATGAAGAATTCATGAGCCAATACATTATTTAAAATATTAAAATAATTTAAAGATTAGCTACTATAAAGGAGAATTGATGTTTCTAAAATGGAAAGAAACATGTTCAGAGAAAGATTAAAGTACACTAGATATCATGCATGTGCGAGCATCTCAGAAAAGAGCTCTGTATATTGTGACACCTTTAAGATAGCGTTTAAACGTATGGGTTAAGAGAGCAGTGACCCAGGGAAGAATGGCACACCTTGTATGGCTGTGGGCTACAGAATCGCACAGCACCTTAGCATTAGATACCTTACTAGATCTACTCACATGCTGGTTCTCCCATTATACCCCAAAGAATTACATAGAAACATTGCCCTTCTAGTCTCTCCTTTTTGATAAATGGAATTACAGGGTTCCTTCAGGATTGTCTTGGATGAGATGATAATTGAATAATGCAATTGCAGGAGCCCGTATGTTTGTAGGAGAAACAGAATTTTTTTTTTCTTTTCCTACAAATCAGTTTTCTGGTGAGATTTGTAGAATCATAGCTGGAGAGGAAGAACAGCTTTATGTATTTATTGTCAGTGGTATTGGGATTCTTGTTAGATTACAGTCAATTCTCTGCCTCTGTCTCCTCTCTCTCTCTCTTTTTTCCATGTGTTCCTGGCCAGTCTCTCTATGTCTTTCTGTCCTTCTCTGTGCCCCTCTCTGTCCTCACAGCTCTGCTTCTACCTGTCTCCTGTCTACATGTCCACTCCTCTGCCTCTATCCCTTCTCCAGGTCCTCACTCCCCTCTTTTCTCCCAAATAAACCCCATGTTGCGTGGTGTAATTTCTCAGGGAGACACCTTGGCATGGGCTTGCCAGAAGATTATCTAGACTTAGGATGAGGGGGATCCTTCTTCTCCAACCTCCCAAATATTGCTAAGACACACCAACAGGAAGTAAAGACAATTAAAGTTAAGTCATGTTAGGACAAGACTCTAGGCTCCTCGGGAGAGACTGCAGGTAGTTCTCTCATGCAGTGAGGTAGGGCTCATTTGTAGGGAGCTAGCCCTGAAGCACGCACCCACTTTTCCCAGGAATGGATGAATAACTCTTGATCGAGACTAAGGAGGCGTATGCTTGTGACTCTTCACTGTCTCACTCTGATGCACTCGAAATGATCAATCCGGTTATGATAACTTCAGTCTCCATCTAATTCTTTCTGTAAGACCCAAAGGCAGACTGGGCAGGGCAACATAGAGGTATGCCCTCTATGGGGCCTTTTCCACTCTGTGAAGTTCTCTTCTTACTTAGCTTTAATAGATGAGCTATTCTGTCTCCTCCTTTCCTTATTCCATTGGCTTGGGTGGCTTTAGTGGCTGCTGACCTTCCAGTTGCCTAGGTCACGGAATGAAGTTCGTCATGAAGCTAGAAAGGCTTTCTCGCTCTCTAAAGTCTCAGACCTCTTGGCAAATCTCTAGATAGGATCTGACGGAAACAACGGTATAATCTACCAACTCAATTATTTCCTACAAATTAAACCCATCAGGAAGAAAAAAAAAAAAACACCAACAACAAAAACTTTTCTTCCCTTGGTCCCCAGTAGTGGTAAGTCAGAAGAAAGTCAGATGTTTGGAAGAAATGTGAGTAAATCAATGGTTTGTAAACACTGAGAAGAAGGTGGCTCATAGCTACCAAATTTACCCACACAGAACTGACTTCTTTAAGTCAGGTGTAGCACCGATCAACACAGAACATTCTCTACTGCATTCTTGCATTGGTGAGACACAAGAATTTAATTGGAATGATATGAGGGAACGAGGGAACGGAAACAAAGAATTAAGAAACGACCAGAAGGAAAAGGTGCTCAGCTAGCAAATTCTATCCACCATGACCGTTGTCGCTGCCTTTTCTGCCTGAGTCAGAACCTTTTAGGTATATGACTTTTCCCTTTCCAAACGGACTGTGACTTTCTTCTAGTTACAAGAGAAGGGATTATTACTATGGAGCTCCAGAGCAAACACACAAGCACACTTGTTTCTCCTGCTAATTTTTGTTTTTTTACTATGTGGCCGAAAGTGGATAGATAGACATGAGGCCGAACAATCCCACAGCCTTTGGGGAAGGTGAGCCTGGAATGTGTTGAATGTGTATTCCTCAGATGCTTGAAAGGTGTGACTGGCCCACTGTTGGCCTCTGCCCAGTTTTCTTTGGTTTGCTTTCTCCTCACTCTCTTTTAAAAATTAATTTACTATTTAAAATTTTAATTCAATAAATAAGTTAATTAACTTTAAAACTTATTCGCTTTACACCCCACTCACTGCCCCTAAACATGGTTTCTATTTACTCTTAAATATTCTGTTGGCTCTTAGATGTTTAACCCTTGGCTGCTGGTCACTCTAAGCTTTTTGAATTAAGCCATCATTCTGTCCAACTTTGCTTTAGACATTTCCAAATCTATTTTGTATACTGTATTTTTTTAAACCTGTCAGACACAGAAAGACAAACTGCATGATCTCACTCATGAGGAATCTGAGAGTTGATCTCCTTTTAGAGGCTTGGAAATGAGGAAGTATGGGAACTATTGGGAGACCTCGGACTTCTGATACAGTGCTAAAATTTGGTAGAACAATTTCTGGTATTTTAGGATGAAAATAATTAAAAATAATAGTATGTATGACTTGAGTATACTTCTTGTAAACACTTTAAGGCTATATATATGCTAATTATTTTTATTTGAATATAATGTATTCAAACCATACAATGTAACCCATTAATAAACATAAATGTAATGTCTCTATAAAAAATAAACTTGAAAGTACTAAAATAATAGAATTTTAAGTCATTTTCCATTTATTTTTAAAAAGAGAAAGAAATAGCTATTGGTAAACTATCCCATATAATATTGGCAAATTCTTTAAACTTTTTATTCCTGTCATATTCATATCTTGTTCTTATTGAGATTTTTATTACTCTCAACAATAGCTTGATGATTATTAAGAAATAGTAAGGGACTTGTGCTGATTTTGATTTTTTTTACTTATTCAGAAAAATATTTTAATTGTCACTATTAAATGCTATAATTTCCATAGTTATTTCTTTAAAAAATACTGATAACTTATGACATATCAAATAAATTTACTCATCTAGTGAGTTTTTAATAAAATATTTAGTAATAATAATTAATAAACAACAACAATGCAGCAGACAAACTTCCGCTCAAAGCTTAGGCATCCACCTGCATTCTAGAACAGTCTTTGTGTCTTTGACTCAATCTGAGCAGTTTTCATGACATATTGTGCCCCCACCCTCACGTGCCTCTTTTTGTAAGGTGCCTACTATAGTAATTCTCTTTTAAGAACTCTCTTTGAATTTCAAAGCTATATAAATGACACCATTAGTGAGTTTTCTAAGCAAGACATATAAAGCTTTTCTGTCTTAAACTTTATATAGATTTCTGTTTGAGATTCCAACTATGTATAACGTGAACAATGATGAACACTAATTAGTTTAGAAATAGAAATGTAATATTTAAGCTTCCATTAATTTGCATAGGCCTTTTCCTAATTTTCTGCTCTGAATTACAGTAGTTACATACTAAACAATCAGACAATAAAGAATATTAAAAGTATATTAAAATTAAATGGAGTAATTTCATGTGCCGAGTCATTTATTCCTTCTTTAGAAATCCCACAGCAGAGGGTGCATTGTTCTGTCAAAGCCCTTATCACATTGTATTATAATTACTGTTTATAGTCTATCTCTGACTAGGCAAAGCTTCAGGGGATTGAACATATTCATCTTTAGATCCTCGGGTCTGACAGAATGTCTGACACATGAAGATCCTCTCACGGTAAATCTGTTGAATGACAGAGCAAGTGTAGGATGGAGGGGTTTCACGTCCTCTGTCTGCCATTCATATTGTTAAGTCTGCTGGAGTTTCTGCTTGCATTTGTCACTTAGGTGAAAGAAAAAGTCTTAGGGAGGCATGCGTGAGATCTGGTGTGTATAAGTCATAAAGAATTTCTTTTAATCTCATTGACACTCCAATACCTTTATGCAGCAAGAGCTGACTCCTTAGTGTAAAACATCTGGACACCTACTTCTACTCTCCCAAAGTCCAGTGTCTAGAGGCAAAGAAGATTCGGTAGACAGCCATGTATACAGCATACTGTGTCAAGCATATAGGAGACTGATGAGAGTCAGATAATTGTTCCAAGAATGGAGTAGGAAAGGAAACCCTCACACAAGGCATGGCACCACATGTGTAAGGGGCCTTTTAAAGTTCTCCTGCCTTGAAACCTTTCTAAGGATCATTCAGGAAAATCTTGTAATCTGTAAATATAGAAAAAATGATTGCACTCAATTGTTTTCTTTTATTTAGGAAGTCTTTTATTTGCCTCTATGTTTCCAAAATTCGTCTTAAATTCACTAATTGTGTTTGTCATTCATATGCTTTTGACAAGGAAAAAGTGAGTCTCTGGGATAGTCACATTACTAAATTAAAATTTTAAAGTCTGAACGTACTTTGCCAGGTTGTGGTTTCGTTTACTATGAGTTATTGGAACTAGGTGACTTCTTTAAATTAAAACAAAACAAAACAAAATGAAAATTCTATCCAGGATTATTTGTGCTGAATTAGCAATTAAATAAATATTTGTCATATTATATTACTGGTGGTTAGTCACCACGCATTCCACGGCATATTAGCATTTATAGGCCTATAGGAGTTAAATTTCTGAATAATGTAAAAGTTATTTTACATTGACAAATAAAGATATTGGACCATGTTTTGTAAAGAGTCATCTTGAAATGATCAGCTCTTTAAGAACAGTGAGTCCAGTGTGCTTTGATTCTCTTGATTCTTGTGCAGTCAGTAGGCAGTTCTTAGGCTTTGGGCAGAGCATTTAACCTCTATTTTATCTAATAATTTTTTAATCCTTCCTTTTGTGCTTTAAGCAACATGAATATGGAGTTTGGAGAAGCGTGCAGTGGAGATTAGCTGTAAAGTAAACACTTGACAGTCTTTGACTTACTTTGATTGACATAAGTAAGTACAGGTAAATCTTAGAAGTTAAAATTAAAAAAAAAGAAAAGAAACTCTTCAACTATCAGGATATGTATTCTAGACTAAGAAATCTCTCTTCAGAATTATTTACACTATAAGTACTATCTAAATTCTGTCACTGAATTGTTGTTTACTTTATAGCTGTCCTCAGCAATGTTGGAAACAGACCATAGAAACATTAATAAAGAAAGAAAGGATGTAAAACTGTTTAATGTATTTTCCCCATCTCGTGTAGTGTGTAAAGCCAAGTTAGAAAAAAAAGATGACAGCATTATTTTAAGAGTTTTTTTTTTAGAAATTTAGACTGAAAATGTGCATGACATGAAAGTTTCATGGACAGAAGAGAAAAGATGAGTCATGGCAGAATCTCTGCAATGTTTGTCATGCACATAAAAGAGCTCTTATTGCTCAGTTGGACCCACAACGTACTGGGTTCACCATTCTAGAGCAAATAAACATCTAGTAGAGATGTGTGTTTCTTTCTGACTTCTTGAAAAACAAAACAACATAAAACACAAACTACACTGTGGGGCTGGACGTTGCTTGGGATCATACATTTATTATGCAAGTCAGTATTTTTCCATTTCTAAATTTCCTAATGATAAGAAAGAGCCTATTTCCATCAAATTGATTTTGCTTATGCTCTTTAAGTGCAAAAGACATCTATCTGGGCTTGAAGATAATGATGCCATGGAATGGAATCTCAGTTTTAGGCTATAGTCAGAGCCATATTCTACTAGAAATAAGTGGCCATTTAAATGCTACCCTATCTAAATTTGAAAATGTGTCTTCCCATAGAAAATAATCATTCCTGGTCTGAAGTTAGTCATAAAATTCTCCATTAGTGGTTGGTAATAGGCAATAATATAGCTTGTGTTTTGAAAATGCATTTGGAAAATGAAATACTATAAATGATAGTTGTATGAAGAATATTAATGCCCATCTGAGATAAACTTGTAGGAAGAGATTTTCATTTTCACTGGCAATTTCTAAGATAGGTTTTTCTGCTTTCTTAAGAGGGGAAGACCTCTTTTGTCCATAAAGTGGAAGGACTGGGCTCTAAAAGATTCTGTCACATGTAGTGTCAGGATTTAGCAGAAAGACAAGACTGTTACACTACAGTAGATCTATAATCTATATGATCAAATCAATGAGAAATCGTCTTCTTGATTTTTACCAAAGACCACGTTAACCTGTGTTTGAATCTAATCTAAATGCGTACATGAAGTCCACGAAGCCATTTATGCATCATTGTACAGGAAAATTTCAAGGAAGACTCAAGACTGAGATAAACTCTTAATATAAATTTATATATGTTCTCAATGTGATACCAAGGATACCAGGAAGATATGCTCATTTTCCAAATGGACAAAATGATTTTTTTTCTGAAAAATGGTGAAGGAAACTTATCCAATGAAAAAAGAATCATTTCTGAAAGCATCTAATGAATGAAGCCGTTAATTCTGAACCCCTTAAATTTTATTTTAAAAGAGAAGTGGATTTTTTATACATAAAGAGAAATGTGAGCACTTCCCATGCACTTCAAGTCAGATGTTATTTCACTTAATTTTCACAAATAAGAAACAGCCATACTGATTATAGCCATTGTCTTTTGACCCCTGGTACTCATCAAACCCTGTTCTAAGTTTATAACATGTAATTCTTTTTCAGGAACTTTCAATGTTGTCATCATTCTATCAGTGAGGCAGACAGAAGACAAGCAAAGGTCTGGGCCACAGTAAGAGATTCAGATTCCTATAAACTGACACTCAAGCAGCTCAGCCTATATATGTTTTTCTCTTTTCCTGGAGTCAGAGAAATCAAAGACTCACCGAAGTGTCCTCACTTCAAGTGCTCCCATATTAATCGGTAAAGGAAGACTGTGTCCTAAAGCACAACTTGAGGAAGAAAGCTGTTTAATCACAAAGCAAACTATAGCACAGGGACCTAATGATGCTCTGGACCATGGCATGGCTAGGTATTGTGCTAGAATAATAACAATGGAAACTTTCTCCCAGGGCTGTGTGCATGTGATGGGTTCTGGCACTGGCCTAAGGCAGCCCCCTTGGGAGACAGTGGGTAAGTTTGCTCACTGGAGCAAACAACAAGAGAGGAAAATTGAAGCAGAATAAGATTTCTTTTCCTTATCAAATACTAATCCTTATAATTCTGCTCCCTCCACCTCTCTTCTCCCCTTTTAGTAAAAGGGAACTAACAACCCCTACAGCTAGTTTGTAGACCACCAAGATCAGTAAAACCAAGTATGACTATGAAATTAAAGTAACCAATGGTTAGTCACATTAAGGACCACTCCATTTTGCTATGAAGAGTAGAAGAACTTATGTCTTGTTTTGTTTTTTTTTTTTTTTTCTACTTCACAAAGGGAAAGAAAACACATACACAACAACAAAAACACTGTGTCAATTTCACTCTATCCTTGCCTGGCTTCACATAGCAGACAACACTAGAAGACAATGGATTGGCGACTGCACTGTAAAGTCAAAAGAATTCTCAGGTCCTACAAATATCAGTCTATTAGGGACCACTTGGATGTCCAAGGAATTTCAGGAGCCATTTTTTAAATTTTTAAAAAGTAAATCTCTAAAATAAGATGAAATTTGAAGCTGAACCACATACCCTCTTATGAGTAACAGCAGCATATAGAAGGCTGGAGCAGGAGGAGCACATGTTTGAAACATGCCTGGGCCACATAGTGAGATCTTGTCTCTAAAGTAAGAAAGCTGAAGCTCGCCCAACAGAAAACACACTGTAGGACAAAAAGGTCATAGGTTTGTCCTCAGGTACTTGCTACAAGACTTCCCTTTACTCCTAAAAGAACTTTTATTCTAGGTTTGTCTTCTATTAATCTTATGGACAGTAAGGCAACTAAACATTTATTTTTCTACATCTAAGTAGCTCATTGATTGTTGTGTCAGCAGATACTCTAGAAATAATTTTCAAAAATACGTTGTCAAAATGTGTGAGACTTAATTTTGCTATTTTTGTTATTAATTGAGAATACGATGCACATGTGTATATACAGTTGGGCACATCTGCATTCACTTGTGTGGCAGCCAGAGAAGAACACTAGGCATTTTTCTGGATCACTACCCACTCTAATCTCTTAAGACAAAATGAGTCATTAACCTGGACCTGGTCAGGCAACCTGCAGCCAGCTGACTCCAGTGTTCCCTCTGTCTCCATGTCAAGAGTGCTGGAGTTACAGGTATGTGAGCAGCCGTCACTTGTCTTTGACAAATGGGTGTTGAAATCGGAACTCAGATCCTCCTGCTGCATATGCAGCAAGCATTCTTACCCACAGAATCATCTTGCCTGCTCTAAAAGAAAAAGCGACTGCTGGAGGCTTCAGCACAGTTCTGTGATACTTTAGGAAAGAAGGCAAAATACAAAAGGAAGCAATATTTCCTAAGAAACAGGATAGTCGCCGGGCGGTGGTGGCACACGTCTTTAATCCCAGCACTTGGGAGGCAGAGGCAGGCGGATTTCTGAGTTCGAGGCCAGCCTGGACTACAGAATGAGTTCCAGGACAGCCAGGGCTACACAGAGAAACCCTGTCTTGAAAAAAAAAAAAAAAAAAAAAAAAGAAAGAAACAGGATAGTGAAATGCCAGCACAGGTTAATTCAACATTTTCAACATTACTAAGGACATTTTAATGCTAACACTAAGAATAAGCAGATCTTAAAGAATGAATGCAAGTTTTTCACAGAAAGTAAAATAATTCAAAAGCATTAAGCATGCATATACCCACATGTATGTGCATAGATGCATACATACAGAAAAAGGATGGGGAGCAGATTCTGGGAAGGACAGGGGTTGTGGTAGGGTGGAGTAGGGGATAGCATAGAGAGTGAAGGAGAGTTAGATATGACTAAGCATACTGTGTGTATTTATGAACTTTTCACCATTAAACCCATTCTTTTATAAAAATAGTATGTGCTAATAAAATTTAAAACATTTAAAATGAATGGAACAGTCAGATATTTTTATAATCATCTTTTCTACATCACAATGGCTTCAACTGACTGTCATGCTTGTTCCATATTACTTATAGCATAAATTAAATGCTCCTATCTCAATCCTACAAGAGCACAATGATGTCTTGTTACACTAATTACAAATGAATTAAGTGTAAGGTTTAGACATTGCCTATCCAACTACAAAATGATACTGGCATATATCTGCACTGGCATATATCTACACTGGCAACGTCATTCCCAAACCTGTGTTTATGGACTTCAGTGACCTTCTACCATATAAGCTTTTAAACACACACATAGCTCTCTGTACAAATAATACAGAGAGGAAAAGAACTTAACAATTTTAAAGAAAATCAGCCTTAAATGTTAGTCAGAACAAAATACTGTATGTTAATAAAAATTTAGCAGGAATAAAGGACAGAAATCTAATCACTGCCATGCACTATGATTTAATTTTGAACATCTATAGAAATAATAATATACATATGTGTCTTTCACATCTGTCAATAACAGGTAGAAGCATAGAGCAACATCGGTTATTACCATTCACTTGCATATTCATTCATTTGAGAATACTGAGCTGTAGTTACATGTTAATTAAGGATTCACATTTGAACACAGAAAGATTATGTGGTCATAAAACACATAGAACACAATTATATGACAAAAAGCTTTAATTATGTACTGTGTGATAGTCACAGCTCATGGATAACTATGCATCTGCCTACACATACGCTGTGTCATTGTATTTACATGTACTTTCTGTGATAGTCATATAATGATATACCCTGGAAATTAATTTATAATTGTGAATGTCAGTTGTTAATCACCCATGGATGTGTAGGGTCAGTAAGATGAATTTTCTCAGGGTGGTGAAATTGAAAGTTCTCAGCTCCAATGAAATCAAGGCTAACACACTGTCTCCAACATTTCCTCTTTTCTTTAGTCAAAAGAGTAACAACAAATGCTTTCTGAAAACCCACTCTAACTAGTTCAGCTAGTACTTAAAGTTCTTTTCTCAAACATACTATTCTGTGATTGTAATGATGCCATGCCACAGAAAAGAAACTCAACCTCAAAGTCTAACCTAATGGTACAAATTGGGTTCTTATCTTTACTGTGACTCTATGGACTTTGAAAATATCTCTTAATTATTAGGTAGTTATGCCTTTCTTTAATTAATTTATTTTTCATTAATCATTCCATTCGTTTACATCTCTAATGATAGCATACTTCCAGGTTATCCCTCTACAAGCCCCTTATCCCACAACTCCCTCTCTTCCCCCATGCCTCTATGAGTGTGCTCCTCCACCCCAACCCTCTTTGACCCCACCCCTCCAGCATCTCCCTGTGCTGGGGCATCAAATCTCCAAGGGACCAAGGGCCTCCCCTCTCATTGACGTTAGACAAGGGCTTTCTATATTAAGAAAAAGAACTAGGGCTAGGTTTGCCCAATGAATTCCCCGTTAAAAACAAGATTCACTACATGTGAACACTGATGAGAATATATGTGTCTGGTGAGCGACACTGAACATCTCCAGATCTAGGAATACCAGCCCAAGTCTACAAACACAAGAGGGGACTGGAAGCTGGTGACAGTGCAGAGAAGACTCATCTGGGGCTCTGAACATTGCAGAGCTGCATGAGAAAAAGGAAAGTGTTGGGGTCATGCCACAGGGGGCAGTTGGGATGATGACGAAGGGTGAAACGGCTAAATGAAAATGTCTAGAAGATATGATACCTTGAGATGAGGGCACACAGACACAGCACAGGTTATGTGTATGAGACTACTCTTGCAAGGGCAATGAATTTCTACAGAACCAGCAATTCTAAAGTGTCACCAGCAGAACTTGTGCAAAACTACTGAATCCTCGTGTTTACTGAGAATTGGACAGAGTTTGAGTTTCATAAAATTTCCTTAAAGAGCTTACAAAAGAATATTGGTGAGTTATCATCCAGTGTGGCTTTATCATTATAATCTTTTTATCCATTAAAGTGCATGATGATGTTACAAGGTACTTTGGACTGACTAGCTATAATTTCCTAGCTATTGAGTCAAATAGAGCATTGACTTTATAATCCTCACATTTAAGGGAGACAGCTTCTTTTAAGTTGTTTAGTAGTTTGATATAAATTCTTACATGTGTTTGGTGTGCTTTCCTCTGATCATCAATCTAATTCTAATTATGTATATTTTATTACCTAGCTAACAAAGTGAAATATACTGAGTATGTTTCTACACTAAAACTTTAATATTTAAGAGACCATGTAACCATAGCTACCAAATCAAAATATAAGGTACCTGAGTGAATATAAATTTCAAATAGACACTAGAAACACAGATTATTTTAGATAAACTAATATTAAAATAAAACATTGTTGGTTTCAAGAGGTGGCTTAGTGGATAAGAGCACTTCTTTTCCTGCAAATGACCTGGGTTTGGTTCCAAACGACCACATGGTTGCTTGTAACTGTCTATGAAGTTCAATTCCAGAGGATCCAACACTCTCTGACCCTGTGGGCAACACACACACTTCACTTGCATACATACAAGGAATCAAAACACTTATAAACATTTTAAAAACTTTTAAAATTATCTGCTTCAAATTTAAATTAAATCCATCCATGGCTCTTAATTTTTATTTGCAAAATTTGTCAGTTCTTTTATACAAAGTGAATGATTTGTAAGAAAACTATTTAACCAGAGAGAGCAAAGGAGAGGGGAAGAGAGAGAGAGAGAGAGAGAGAGAGAGAGAGAGAGAGAGAGAGAGAGAGAGACAGAGAGAGAGAGAGAGAAAGAGAGAGAGAGAGAGAGAGAGAGAGAGAGAGAGAGAGAGAGAGAGAGAGAGAGAGAGATTTTCTCTGCTCCCAGATTATCAACAAAATCTGAAAAGAACCTTTTCTTTTTCAGGTCAATGCAATTCAAAGTCTAATCCATAGCAGAAGACAAGCAAGGCCACCCTCACAGCTGGAAAAGTTTCTGACATTCTCAGAAGAACACAAGGGCAAAGGGCCCGAGTCAGTGGAAATGTTATTTACCATTCTGTGTAAGACATGTATCCATCCCTAGGGTCTTTCTGCAGATGGGTAGAAAAGAATGCTACTTGTGATACAAATGCCTCATATCCCTAAAACTTTAAAGGTATATGTTGTATCCTAAGTGAGAGGAATCCTGCCTTGGTATATCATCTAAGACCATAACACTGGAGTCTACCAAATCTAAAGAAAAGGAACAGTGAAGAATCGGTTTTAGAAGATCAAGGGTAAGTGGCCATAGTGATGGTTCAGTGTTTATGAGTGAGTGTTGATCTTGCATATGATCCGAGTTTGGCTCTCAGCATCCATACTGAGTAGCTCACAGCAGGTTATAACATGAGCTACAGGGATCGAAGGTCCTCTTTTCAGCTCCATGGGCATCTGAGTGCACACATACACACATACACACACACACACACACACACACACACACATACATACACACACACGCAATTTATAATATAAACAAAATAAAAGTAAAACCTCAAAAGAATGCTTGTAATCTATCACCCCTGACCTATTGAAACTTTGCCTCAAAGATAGAAAATAAATTCAATTGACCCACAAAGCCTCACGGACTTTTAAAAGTACAGCCAAAACTTCCTAGCAAACAAGAATGGCATGCATTCTTAGCTTGTGTGGAAACAGGTGGCTCTGCTAAGGAAAAAACAAGGGGTGGGGCCTGGATAAAATGGCAAGACTGTTCTCGCTCCCTATATGCATGGCAGGACCGAGATGGTACACAAACTTGGCAGGTGATTAACCTGCTAATTAAGTCCTGCCAAACTCCCCAGCTTCATTTCAGCAGGACCTGAAAGCATATATCAGAGAAGGAGAGACAGAAAGGCAAAGAAAGCAGGAGTGAGGAGAGGAGCAGCATCCTTTCTCGGGTGATCATGGAAGAAAACAGGACACTTCCTCCTTTCCTAGGTTTACACATTCGAGACTTCAAAGGAGTGATTTTCAATGATTTGATTTGTTACCTATAAAAAATATGGATGCTCCTTTATTTTTCTCCATCAAATGTTTTTACCTTCTCCACAGTCTGAATAAATCAGATAGAAGAGACTATTGTCTGCACTTTAGAGATAGGAGCATAGGCTAGCAATTTTGTTTTTCTTTTTCTATTTTTTTTCTTTCAAATTTATGCATGCTCAGCACTGACAGGATTGCTCCAGCGTTTAGAACAGACATTATACATGGGGACCAAAACTTAACTTCAGAGGCATGAAGACAGACAATAAGTTAAGAAAGAATAGGTAAGATGTGAGATATGTTTTGTCTTGGGTCGCCTGACAATGAAGATGTTCTTAATGTGATCTGTTCAAAATAGAATTTAGGTCACTATGCCACAGTGTTCAAAGGTAAGAAGGGGGAATCAGAAAAAAGAAAAGGTATGGGGTATGTGCCTCCTTAAATTTTCTGTTTCATGGTCTTCCTGGGTAACTTTTGCAGCACTAGATACTACGACTTTCGATAAAGCATGAATTGTACCATGGGACATATTTTCTGACAATATACTTTTATCTAGTTTCCTCCATGCTTGCTCAATATAACATGCTCACACAATCCAAGCGATGTTAGAGTTTTCACTTTCCAGGTGAAGTCCTAGTATAAAGCACTGGGGTAAAGCCAATTTCTGCAGTCACATGGATCAGACTGGTTCTAAGTTTAGGCATTGCCCACCCTCCATGTGAGGTTCAATCCCTGTGTTACTGGAAGGAGAATGTTCGTGACTGTGCTCACAGTGGAAAGAGGTGTGCGTGTAAGCTGAAGACGCTGACGGCTTTCCCAGATTGCTCACTCCCTACACCACAGCTTCTTCCTGATGCAAGTTTCAGAGGAATAAAGTTGAGAGTCAGTCACGTAGGAGGGCTTTACAATGAGACGAGGAAGGAAAGAATTAACAGGCCATACTATGATAGGGGAAGAAAATGTCAGAGTCCTAGATTTGGGAACAGCGTTCAATGCTTCCTAAACATTAAGGTCAAAAGGAGTCTGCAGAGCCGCGCTCACTGCAGTCCCTCGTTTTCAACTGCTTAAGGCTTTCAGAGCAGAAGTAACCGGGAGGGAGGAGATCAACTCTGAACTGCACTAAATTGGTCATGTCACAGCTAGGGACGAACGTACTACCTTTTGTGAGACAGGTTGGGCATCTTTGTGTCATTTGCATAATTCTGCCAAAAGAATCCAACTTTGAACATTTATTGTGTGAACCTGTAAATTGAGACAGTGCCCTAGACAAAGCATGTGGAAGGGCTGGAGCAGGAAAGCTGAGCACCCACTGTTGCGAACTGGACGAACTATATTCTCCCATGGGACTGTGTGTGGATCACTAGAAGCCCTGTGACAAAGTAGTCAGAATCGATGGTGGAAGGCACCCAGGTTTTAGGTTAAAGAGTTACCATTCATGTCGGTGTGACATATGTAAGAACACATATCTATGTACACATTTACAGTTCCCAGCACAGTTTTCTAATATTTAAAGAGACAGGAAACACTTCTTTTGCTGTTATTGTTTCTTGTTTTTTGTTTGTTTGTTTGTTTCTTTGCTTTGTTCTTTCTTTTGTAGCCCTGGCTGTTCTGAAACTCACTGACTGTAGACCAGGCTGGCTTTGAACTCATGGATTTCACAGAGATTTGCTTGCCTTTGCTGGGACTAAAGGCCTGTGCTACCACTGCCTGGCTTACAGCCCAGACCATCCCACTTAGTGTTTAAGGGTAGGAGTTGCCAAAGACTGTTTTAAAAACAAAATCTATATACTTTGTTTTTTAAAATATAAATGTGTAATTTTATAATTTTTCTTAATATTGTCAAGGGACAAAAATCCCTTTTATTACTTCAGGGGTTAGGTGTGGGTGGTGTTTTTGTGGGCTTTGTAAGAGCACACTCAATGCTTTATTTTGTGTTTTCCCTGATCCAGAGGAAGTTTCTGGACTCCTGTAGTGAATCTATCTTTATTTTTATCATCTGTCTAGTACTTTACATCTAAATGGTGAAACATAACTTACAGTGACTTTTTTTAAACTATGCAATTGCTTGAATCATTTTAAAACTTTCCATTCTTTTTCCTCAATATTCCCCAGTATGTTTATTTGCATTTTCTTTGTTAATCAAATACTACATACATTAGGCTTTGACCAACATTTTTAAAAATGCATATGTAATAATAGAATATAGATTATCTATAGATGGACAGTTAGGTAGATGTAAGGGTAATAGTCTATGTAAGAGAGAGTTCCCAATTATATCTGAGCTTAGGTCTGAATAAACTTTTTTAAAAATTCAGATAGTGCTAAGCAGTAACTTCATACAGACAAGCATTACTCCCTTAATCCCTCGTGAACGACTGAGAAAATGTGATAACTTGGCACTTCAGAGGAAAAAAAATGAGCACACATATTTATTTTAATTAATTCAAAGAATGAATAAGTTTTACCCATATAGAAACTTCACCACGACAAAATCCAATTAATCCATTAGCTACCAGCCACATGCAGCTATTTAAATTTTAACTACAACATAATAGTATATTCTTCAGTTAGCTAGATTCCAAATATTTAACCCAAATGTGGCTAAAAACTTTTTTGATAGATGGTACAGAGAACACTTTTAAGAACAATTAAGTTAATACTTATGTACTCAAGAAATTATTACTATTATCACCATTGCTAATGCTATCTGTGGTGCTATGGATTAGACACAGGCACTTGTAACAACTTGTGCATAACCCCTGGGTCACACCACTCTTACTGATCCTTGCTCCCAGCCATCCACTAATTACGTTACATACTTGCTTAGGGTCAGTTCTATTCATTCCCAAGCCATTTGATACTAGAAAAACCAATCGAAATACAAGTGTACAATGAATAAGACATATTCCTCTAAGTTGACAGTTTTAGAAAGAATAAATAAAATTCAATTACTTTCAAAATACTGTAGAGTTGAATGGATGGAAGATTAGAAATACAACTCAAGGAAAAGAGAATTATTCCTACTTTTTCTTTCTAGTTAATGACATCCATGAAGCAACTGAAAATTAGAGATCACAGGTGACAAATCTTGTGACTTAAAGAAGATTAGAAGGTATATATTTGTATGTATGTGTATATATAAAACTTTATATATAAAACTTTATATATAAAACTATATATATAAAACTCTCTATCTATCTCTCTATGTATCCTTTTATTCATATTGTATGTAAATTTTCTCCAGGATTTTTAGTTTTATAATATGTGTAATACATATGCACTATTTTTAGTTATTTTTAAATGAATTATTTATTGGGGCATAGGGAGAGAGTTTAGTTAATAAGTCCTGTACTTATAAGTATTACAATCTTTATTTAGTTCTCAGAAGTCAAGCATGGTGGTATATGTTACTATCTCAGAAGAGGGAATGGAAAGACAGGCAGGCTTTGAGTCTTGCCGGCCACCCTGCCTATCTTAGTTGTTGTGCCCCTGTCCCAAGACTGTGAGAGGCCAAGCTTCAACAAAACAAAGGATAGAAGAATCACATTTAATTCTTGATGTCACACACAAAGGTATATCACATGCACATGCACATGTACACACACACACACACACACACACACACACACACACACTTCTTTATGTCTTAATTAATCAACTCTGGACTCCACTGGACAAAAAAAAACCCCAGCAAGTTTGCTAGTGCTCATAGAAGATTGCAAACCTATGTAATATGTTATTCCTAGAAACTTAGCCTTTTCATAATGGCTTTTGTCATTTTGAGAGGGAAGAGAAAGACAATGGAGGTTTCAGAGGTTTCATATGAAGGTATAAATATGTCTACATATAACTCACACTTTTCATATAGCATAGTTAGATTAAGATGAAGGCACATATATTATGAAGAAATAAGAACAAGCCTTGAGATCAGCCCTCAAGCATATTCCAAAGTTACTATAATTTTCCTAACATCTTCTATACAAAATTGAAAGGTCTTTAAAAGTCTACTTTGATTTAGGATCGCTCTTCTATGTCACAATACTTTTATTTTATTGAATTTTTTTTAATTCACCCAGGAGCACTTTAATATGTTTTAAAACATCAAGATACAGCAAGAGTTGTGAGTTATAAAAGAACTTATTTTTTTATACAAGAGTTTTGAACTTATAAATATTAGTGACTGGTTAGTTTCATAAGTCTTCAAGCATTACCTCACATGTCTTAATTAAGACTAGGGTGTACTTCTAATGTGCTTGTTTGTTTTCTGTTTTTCCCTTGTTTACAGAGTGTCCAGATCATATGCTACATTTTTAATTGGTTGTACATATGCTGGGAGTCATGTTTTTCAGACATGCATTTTTTAAATGTATTTTTTAAACAATCTATGTGCTTCAATTTTTTTTCTCAGCATATTTTACAAAATAAAAGTTTTAATTTCAGTAAAAAAAAAAAAAGACTAGGGTGTAGAACTTTCAGTTGTCATTAGAATGCCTCCAATACAATAATAATACATTGCGAAGTGTCTGGAAACATCTTGGAAAAACACAGAACTTTACATTGAAACAAAAGTTATTATAATTTTGTACAGAGGTTCTTAATATAACCCATAAATATCCCAAAGTTCAATTGAATACAACAGGCATTGACTCAATACAAATGTGGTTCTTTCTAAATATGCAACAGAAAGTAGAAAGGCAGATCACAGTCCCTTCGGGCACTGATTATTATTAATGGAACTCACAGTAATTGCTGTGGGAATGAAAGGTGTGCATAGACTTTGGGGAATCAAAACAGAAAGTCTCTTTTTCTGAATCAGTAAATGTTTTGTGGATGAGCATGATAGTATCTTGTTATAAAAGTAGCTGTGCTGTTGATGCTATAGAGATTAAAGAACAAAATAAAAACTTTCAGGGCATGCCACCCCTCATTCAGACATTTCCCATCTATACCCAATGTGTCTCTTAGGAAAAAAGCAGGAGTCAGTCATCTCATATCAGTACTATATGGTTTTGTAGAGAAGTGGGGCGTGGGTTTAAGGCTCACGATGACAGTCCCTGTATCCTATCCCTTGGGGAATCTCCTGTGCTCATGAGTCACTCTTTGCTAATAGGAAGTAAGAGGAAAAAAATGACTCACTTATTCTAATAGCTCAGCTTATGTGCTGCTGGATTATTTTCAAAAGGACTCATGCCGAGTAGTTTGTGTGATTCCTTTATAGCTCTTCTGGCTAACTTAGTTCACGGTATTGTGAACTCTCAATATTATGAACTTGGTTAGGTTTTTCCACCTAAGACTCAATCTCTTGCTTAGGATGCTGGTTTGTACTCTTCTTTGCTTTCTTTCCATTTTACATTAATGTCATGTGCTATAAAGAATGCAAGGTAAATCAGAGGTGACAGGAGAAGGGGCAAAGGGTGCTTTAAATATTATCAAAGTGCATTTACCAAATGAATTAAATCAACCACTCTGGCTGTAAATATATCACACCATGACAAAAATATAAAGTGGTAAAATGTGATTAATTAAAAATTGAATGTTTTTTGTTATAGACGATTCTTTATCTGATACAGATTGTACAAGCCTTAGCATACAGTGAACCCTGGTGCCTAAGGATATGTCCATTTGGATGGTTGGTCCTATGTGACCCAATGTCTATCCTCAATATGTATTATGATTTCCTTCAATTTTAGGATCCAGTTTACCTATTTCTAACTCGTATCATCATGGTCCTAGACCTTGGTATATTTCAAATTCATCTTGTCAACTTTTATATTGATATTTGCCATTGATTTTTATTCAGAAACATACAGTAATTTTAGCAGCCCTAGAGATTACTTGGAAAAATATATCATGTTCAAAGGCAAAAATATAATTATCAAATATAGCTTTCTTTTTTTTTTTTAACTTTTTTTTTTTATTGGATTTTTTTTTTTTTTTTAGGTATTTTCTTCATTCACATGTACACTTTCCCTCTCCCATTTTCCCCTCCAAAACAAACAAACAAACAAACAAACAAACAAACACAAGAACAAACCCCTTCTGCCTCCCCCCT